>JAINVK010000269.1:0-206809 GCA_030068075.1 Paguma larvata
CAGGAGGGGGGGTTCTCCTGCTCAGCGCTGCTGGGGGGGGTTCGCCTACTCAGCGCTGCCGGAGGGGTTCGGCTGCTCAGCGCCGCCGGGGGGGGGGTTCGCCTACTCAGCGCCGCCGGGGGGGGGTTCGCCTGCTCAGCGCTGCCGGGGGGGGGTTCTCCTGCTCAGCACTGGCGGGGGGGGGTTCGCCTGCTCAGCGCTGCCGTGGGGGTCGGTTCTCCTGCTCAGCGCTGCCGGGGGGGGCGGGGGAGTTGGCCTGCTCAGCGCTGCCGGGGGTGGGGTTCTCCTGCTCAGCGCTGCCGGGGGGGTTCGCCTGCTCAGCGCTGCCAGAGGGGGGGTTCTCCTGCTCAGCGCTGCCGGGGGGGGGGATTCTCCTGCTCAGCGCTGCCGGGGGGGGGGGTTCGCCTGCTCAGCGCTGCCGGGGGGGTTCGCCTGCTCAGTGCTGCCGGAGGGGTTCGGCTGCTCAGCGCTGCCAGAGGGGGGGTTCTCCTGCTCAGCGCTGCCGGGGGGGTTCGCCTGCTCAGCGCTGCCGGGGGCGGGGTTCTCCTGCTCAGCGCTGCCGGCGGGGGGGTTCTCCTGCTCAGCGCTGCCGGGGGGGGGGGGTTCTCCTGCTCAGCGCTGCCGGGCGGGGGGGTTCGCCTGCTCAGCGCTGCCGGGGGGGGGGGAGGGTTCGCCTGCTCAGCGCTGCCGGGGGGGGGGGGGGGGTGTTCGTCTGCTCAGCGCTGCCGGAGGGGTTTGGCTGCTCAGCGCTGCCGGAGGGGGGGTTCGCCTGCTCAGCGCTGCCGGGGGGGGTTCTCCTCATCGCTGCCAGTGGGGTTCTCCTGCTCAGCGCTGCCGGGGGGGGGGGGGTTCGCCTGCTCAGCGCTGCCGGGGGTGGGGTTCTCCTGCTCAGCGCTGCCAGAGGGGGGGTTCTCCTGCTCAGCGCTGCCGGGGGGGGATTCTCCTGCTCAGCGCTGCCGGGGGGGGGGGGGTTCGCCTGCTCAGCGCTGCCGGGGGGGTTCGCCTGCTCAGTGCTGCCGGAGGGGTTCGGCTGCTCAGCGCTGCCAGAGGGGGGGTTCTCCTGCTCAGCGCTGCCGGGGGGGTTCGCCTGCTCAGCGCTGCCGGGGGGGGGGGGTTCTCCTGCTCAGCGCTGCCGGGGGGGTGGTTCGCCTGCTCAGCGCTGCCGGGGGGGGGGGGTTCGCCTGCTCAGCGCTGCCGGGGGGGGGGTTCGCCTGCTCAGCGCTCCCGGGGGGGGGTGTTCGTCTGCTCAGTTTTGCCGGTGGGTTTCGCCTGCTCAGCGCTGCCGGAGGGGTTTGGCTGCTCAGCGCTGCCGGAGGGGTGGGTTCGCCTGCTCAGCGCTGCCGGGGGGGGGGGGGGGTTCTCCTGCTCAGCGCTGCCAGTGGGGTTCTCCTGCTCAGCGCTGCCGGGGGGGGGGGGGTTCGCCTGCTCAGCGCTGCCGTGGGCGGGGGGGTTCGCCTGCTCAGCGCTGCAGGGGGGGTTCTCCTGCTCAGCGCTGCCGGGGGGGGGGGTTCGCCTGCTCAGCGCTGCCGGGGGGGGGAGTTCGCCTGCTCAGCGCTGCCGGGGGGGGGGGTTCTCCTGCTCATCGCTGCCGGGGGGGGGATTCTCCTGCTCAGTGCTGCCGGAGGGGGGGGTTCTACTGCTCAGCGCTGCCGGGGGGGGGATTCTCCTGCTCAGCGCTGCCGGAGGGGTTCGGCTGCTCAGCGCTGCCAGAGGGGGGGTTCTCCTGCTCAGCGCTGCCAGGGGGGGGGTTCTCCTGCTCAGCGCTGCCGGGGGGGGGGGTTCGCCTGCTCAGCGCTGCCGGGGGCGGGGTTCTCCTGCTCAGCGCTGCCGGGGGGGGGGTTCTCCTGCTCAGCGCTGCCGGGCGCGGGGGTTCGCCTGCTCAGCGCTGCCGGGGGGGGGGGGTGTTCGTCTGCTCAGTTTTGCCGTGGGGGTTCGCCTGCTCAGCGCTGCCAGAGGGGTTTGGCTGCTCAGCGCTGCCGGAGGAGGGGGGTTCGCCTGCTCAGCGCTGCCGGGGGGGGGGGGTTCGCCTGCTCAGCGATGCCAGTGGGGTTCTCCTGCTCATTGCTGCCGGGGGGGGGGGTTCGCCTGCTCAGCGCTGCCGGGGGGGGGGGTGTTCGTCTGCTCAGTTTTGCCGTGGGGGTTCGCCTGCTCAGCGCTGCCAGAGGGGTTTGGCTGCTCAGCGCTGCCGGAGGAGGGGGGTTCGCCTGCTCAGCGCTGCCGGGGGGGGGTTCGCCTGCTCAGCGCTGTCGGGGGGGGTTCGCCTGCTCAGCGCTGCCGGGGGGGGGGGTTCGCCTGCTCAGCGCTGCCGGGGGGGGTTCGCCTGCTCAGCGCTGCCGGGGGGGGGTTCGCCTGCTCAGCGCTGCCGGGGGGGGGTTCGCCTGCTCAGCGCTGTCGGGGGGGGTTCGCCTGCTCAGCGCTGCCGGGGGGGGGTTCTCCTGCTCAACGCTGCCGGGGGGGGTTCGCCTGCTCAGCGCTGCCGGGGGGGGGTTCGCCTGCTCAGCGCTGTCGGGGGGGGTTCGCCTGCTCAGCGCTGCCAGAGGGGGGTTCGCCTGCTCAGCGCTGCCGGGGGGGTTCGCCTGCTCAGCGCTGCCAGAGGGGGGGTTCTCCTGCTCAGCGCTGCTGGGGGGGGTTCGCCTGCTCAGCGCTGCCGGAGGGGTTCGGCTGCTCAGCGCCGCCGGGGGGGGTTCGCCTACTCAGCGCCGCTGGGGGGGGTTCGCCTGCTCAGCGCTGCCAGAGGGGGGGTTCTCCTGCTCAGCGCTGCTGGGGGGGGTTCGCCTGCTCAGCGCTGCCGGAGGGGTTCGGCTGCTCAGCGCTGCCGGGGGGGGGGTTCGCCTACTCAGCGCCGCTGGGGGGTTTCGCCTCCTCAGCGCTGCCGGGGGGGGGTTCTCCTGCTCAGCACTGCCGGGGGGGGGGTCGGTTCTCCTGCTCAGTGCTGCCGGGGGGGGGGAGTTCGCCTGCACAGCGCTGCCGGGGGTGGGGTTCGCCTGCTCAGCGCTGCCGGGGGGGTCGGTTCTCCTGCTCAGTGGTGCCGGGGGGGGGGGGAGTTCGCCTGCTCAGTGCTGCCGGGGGTGGGGTTCTCCTGCTCAGCGCTGCCGGGGGGGGTTCGCCTGCTCAGCGCTGCCGGGGGGGTTCGCCTGCTCAGCGCTGCCAGAGGGGGGGTTCTCCTGCTCAGCGCTGCTGGGGGGGGTTCGCCTGCTCAGCGCTGCCGGAGGGGTTCGGCTGCTCAGCGCTGCCGGGGGGTTCGCCTGCTCAGCGCCGCCGGGGGGGGGGTTCGCCTACTCAGCGCCGCTGGGGGGGGTTCGCCTGCTCAGCGCTGCCGGGGGCGGGGTTCGCCTGCTCAGCGCTGCCGGGGGGGTCGGTTCTCCTGCTCAGCGCTGCCGGGGGGGTTCGCCTGCTCAGCGCTGCCAGAGGGGGGGTTCTCCTGCTCAGCGCTGCCGGGGGGGATTCTCCTGCTCAGCGCTGCCGGGGGGGGGGGGTTCGCCTGCTCAGCGCTGCCGGGGGGGTTCGCCTGCTCAGTGCTGCCGGAGGGGTTCGGCTGCTCAGCGCTGCCAGAGGGGGGGTTCTCCTGCTCAGCGCTGCCGGGGGTTTCGCCTGCTCAGCGCTGCCGGGTGCGGGGTTCTCCTGCTCAGCGCTGCCGGGGGGGGGGTTCTCCTGCTCAGCGCTGCAGGGGGGGGGGTTCGCCTGCTCAGCGCTGCCGGGCGGGGGGTTCGCCTGCTCAGCGCTGCCGGGGGGGGGGGGGGAGGGTTCGCCTGCTCAGCGCTGCCGGGGGGGGGGTGTTCGTCTGCTCAGTTTTGCCGGGGGGGTTCGCCTGCTCAGCGCTGCCGGAGGGGTTTGGCTGCTCAGCGCTGCCGGGGGCGGGGTTCTCCTGCTCAGCGCTGCCGGGGGGGGGGGGGGGTTCGCCTGCTCAGCGCTGCCGGGGGCGGCGTTCTCCTGCTCAGCGCTGCCGGGGGGGGGGGTTCTCCTGCTCAGCGCTGCCTGGGGGGTGGTTCGCCTGCTCAGCGCTGCCGGGGGGGGGTTCGCCTGCTCAGCGCTGCCGGGGGGGGGTTCGCCTGCTCAGCGCTCCCGGGGGGGGTGTTCGTCTGCTCAGTTTTGCCGGGGGGGTTCGCCTGCTCAGCGCTGCCGGAGGGGTTTGGCTGCTCAGCGCTGCCGGAGGGGGGGGTTCGCCTGCTCAGCGCTGCCGGGGGGGGGGTTCGACTGCTCAGCGCTGCCGGGGGGGGGGGGTTCGACTGCTCAGCGCTGCCGGGGGGGGGAGTTCGCGTTCTCAGCGCTGCCGGGAGTGGGGGGGGTTCGCGTTCTCAGCGCTGCAGTGGCGAGGGCCGTTACTCCCGTGGCTCTATAGCTGCACATACACAATGCGTGCGCGTCATGAAATGCAGGTTGCAGCAGACTCTGCCCCCGAGTTCTGCGTGGTTGTTCCTCGTTTTGTTATGAAATTAGAGAGCAGCACAGTCTTGGCTTGAAATGGTTGCCAGCTGTCCGAGTGCATAGCTGCTCTGGCTGCACACGGGGAAGCTACGGGAATGCCTCTGAGAACTTGTAAACACAACTATGTTGTTTAATAAGAAAAATCCAGCGGAGTCAACTTTAAAGATCTGACTGGCTTTATGAATCGGACACAAATTGGGCAGCGTGCCTTCTAGCAAGTAGAGGGGCGGTCTGAAGGGCTAAGGTTTTTAAAGGTAGAGAGGGAACAGAAAAAAGGAAAAGACTAGCAAAGAACCCATTGTTTTGGGCAAGGTCGCCCCCTAAGGGGAATGCCAGGTGTGCGTCAGCACAATTCCTAGTATGGCCTTGGAGATTCCCAAGTTCACTGCGTCAAGATTAAATTTCTGGGGGTTTTCGACTACGGTTAAATTAGATAGTAAGTCTTGCTTTAGTCACTGGGGGCCTTCAGCCAAGCGATGCCAGTTTGGGCTTGCGAGTTTCCTGTAGCAGTGCTCACACGGTCCCTCTGCTCGGGGGGAAAGGGCACCGGAGGCAGGGTTAGAACAGCGCTGGTCTGGTTCTGTGCACACGTGGGCCGCCGAGCGGGCTGCGGGTTTGCAGGGAGCCGTCAGACCGCACGGGCAAGCTCAGGGATGTTCGCGGGGTCAGCTGTGACCCGCTCTGAGCCTGTGCTTTCCAGGAAGGTGCACTCAGCTTTTCCTGGGGCTTTAAAGACCTGCCGCCCAGTACGGGGTTCAGTCCTGATGGCGTGCACAGTCAAAGCCTGGGAGAGAAGGAATGCTCCCGTGCAGCTGGAAAAACATTAAAATTTGTTCCGTCCCTCCCACAAAACAGTCTCCCGAGGAGAGAAAGGTTAACAAATTTTGCACCTTTCCAGACTTCAAGGCCCGGATATTTAGCAGCAGGGATTGGCAGGTAGGTGAAGGGCCTCCTTCCGCTAAAATTAGGCTTTCTGAATCATATCTTAAAATATGACTCATGTCTGCCTCAGATTCTGTGTCTCCCTCTCTCTCTCTGCCCCTTCCCCACTCACACTCTGTCTCTCTCTCTCAAAACAAAATAAAACATTAAAAAATTTTTAATATATTTCTCAAAATAGTATTACATATAGTTACACAAAATATATACTAAATACATACATATTTTATGTATATAATATATATTAGATACCCTTTTATAAATATATATATTTATTTTTCCATATTTCTGTAAGGTCTTTTCTCCTCTCTGTTCATCTTTTTTTTTTTTTAAGTTTATTTACTGATTTCGAGAGAGAGCAAGCGAGCATGAGCAGGAGAGGGGCAGAGAGAGGGGGAGACACAGAATCCCGAGCAGACTCCACATTGTCAGTGCAGGGCCGAACCTCACAAACCCTGAGATCATGACCTGAGCAGAGATGACGAGTCAGACGCCTAACAGACTGAGCCCCCCAGGCGCCCCTCCTGTCTCTTCGTCTTTGAAATGACATCGGAAACTCGTGTGTGCATGACGGTTAGCAGGACCCCGAGTGTTATAGTAACAAGGCCTTCAATGCCAGGTGCATCATCTGGGAACGGTTCCCAGGGCCTTGGTCCTCAGCACGTGGTCTAGCGCCATCCGCGGGGCCCGAGCCGGTTGGAAATGCAAACTCCTGGGCCTGGCCCAGACTTACTGAACCTACAGTCTGCAGGTAAAAGACGACTTCTGGTGACATGCGTGCGCCTTGACAATTGAGAGCAACAATCTAGACCAGGGTCTCTCAATCTCGGCTGCCCATTGGAATCACGTGATGGTCTTGCTAAAAACCCAGATACCTGCAGGAAGAATCGGTCACGCGGATCGAAGGTGCAGCACGGTGACCGTAGTTAGCAGCCCTGGAGCGTGTGCGTGCATACTTGCTAAGAGAATAGTTCTTCATTGTTCTGTCAGTGGAGAAAAACTTAGCTCTGTGGTCATGGTGACCGGTGTGTTTTTTAGCGTGATGGCGGCAAACATGTCAGTGTATAACATACAGCCAAACGTTTTGTTCACCTTAAATATATACAATTTTTATTTGCCTACTATCCCTCAGTAGAGTTACGGATAGAAATACTGATGCCTGACCTTTGGTTGCAGGTTTCTGAATTGATTTACCTAGCGGGGTGTCCTCTCTCTTCTCTTCGTCTCTCCTTCTCAACATGTGATCTGCCGAATGTATGTCAGAATCAGCTGGGAGCTCTTTAGAAATTTGAAATCTTGGGGCTCTCTCTCAAAAAATGAATAAATGTTAAGAAAGAAAGAAATTTGAAACCTTGGACGCTGCTGCAGACCCGTGAACATTAAATTCCAGTAGCTTGGCCCCGGGGCGTACTTCCCTCGGGAGGCCCTACGTCACGTGTCTTCAGAACTTGCCGCTATGCCTTTGACTTTGAGATTATGCCATCTCTGCATTTTTCTATTTGGTGGGTACCGCCTTGATACCCTGACTCAGACTTTCTTTCTGAACTTTATTCTTGCTTCTTGACCCAGATTTCTTCACAATTCAAAGGTATGTGTTTCTTGTCTCATATGGAAAAATGAGCCTTGTGTTTCCTTAGTGTGTTCTTTAGTTTAGGGTATTTTTAACAAATGCTTGGGCTGTAAAGATCACTGGGTTGTTCTGGCAACACAGCAGAGGAGCTATCGGTCCCCAGACAGTATGACCAGTCACATATGTTTTGCGAACTTGAGATGCTTTAAGAATGCAAATCAGTAAAACATCCTCCTGTGATGTTAAGACGCTAGACGAACGTCGCAGCCGGCTAACTACCATCGCGTGGAAGAAAGGCCGAGGCGAAGGGTCCCATCAAGTAGCTCTTTCTTGGCTTTTCCACTTAAATATCATACACTATTTATGCCGTCGAAATTCAATAAAAATGTGGATTCCCAATCAAAAACTGGGAGACTCGGGGTGTCCGGTGGCTCAGTCGGTTAAGCGTCTGACTCTTGGTTTTGACTCAGGTCATGATCTTGTGGTTTCGTGAGTTCATGGCCTGTGTCGGGCTCTGTGTTGACAACATGGAACCTGCTTGGGATTCTCTCTCTCTCTGCCCCTCCTCCATTCAACTCGGTCTCTATCTCTCTTAAACTTTAAAAAGAAATGGGAGACTCAATAAAATTTAACCTGTTTCCCAATTCTTCATGGATTAGCTAGGGGATGAGAGAGGTGTAGATTACAAATCATCCAGCGTGCCCTTTTGCTTTTCCCGGTGATTGGTATCCTGAGTGCCTTGGGTTTATGTGGTAAAGGATTGTTGCATGAAATGGCAGTAGGCAGAATCAGACACAGCTGCCCCTACTCCTTTGCATTCCTCCGAGTTTCCGACCATCCCCACTCCAGCTGGCCATTGAACTGACTAATTCATCAGGGTGTAAAGAGACTGTGCTGCTGTTTCTTATGGATTTACTTCTGACTCTGGATTCCATCCGACTAGGAACTCCACCTGCACAGTCCACACCGAAGTTTATACTCCAGCAAAGATGAAGTTAGATTCCCCGAATCTGCCACATTCAGTCAGAAACACTTCACTGGATTGGAAACTGGCCTGATGGTTTAAACATTTATTTATTTTTGAGAGACATAGAGACAGAGTATGAGCAGGGGAAGGGCACAGAGAGAGGGAGACACAGAATCCGAAGCAGGCTCCAGGCTCTGAGCCGTCAGCACAGAGCCCCGACGCGGGGCTTGAACTCACAGACCGTGAGATCATGACCTGAGCTGAAGTCGGCCACTTAACCAACTGAGCCACCCAGTCGCCCCTGGCCCGATGGTTTAGAACCCCAGGTTCTGGGGCACCTGGGTGGCTCAGTCGGTTCAGCGTCCAATACCAGTTCAGGTCATGATCTCACCATTTGTGAGTTCGAGCTGACAGCTCAGAGCCTGGAACTGGCTTGAGATTCTGTGTCTCCCTGTCTCTCTCTGCCCCTCCCCTGCCTGCATTTGCGCGCTCTCTCTCTCGCTCTCTCTCAAAAATAAACATTTAAAAAAAAAAAAAAAGAACTCCAGGTTCTTACAAACTGCGTGAATCACCAGTCTCTCATCTTTGAAATCCAAGAAGTCAGCTTACATCCCGATCCTGTTTCTACAAATACCTGGGCCTCACAGCCTGAGAAGACTGTTCACACCAGGCACACACGTGGGTCTGTTTGGACACCGTCCTCCACTGTCTCCCACTATTAGGAGTGTCACAGAGAGGTGCCCGAATTGCTCTGTTAGTTGAGTGCTGGACTCTTGAGTTCAGCTCTGGTCATGATTCCAGGATCGTGCGATTGAGCCCCTGTACGCCTCCATGCTGAACATGGGGCGTGCCTAAGATTCTCTCTCTCTCTCTCCCCCTCTGCCCCTCTACCCCACTCGTGTCTCCCTCTAATAAAATTTAAAGAAAAAAAATTTAGCTAAAAAAGAGAACGTCACAGAAAATGACCCACATATAAATATACATTTGAAAATATGAGCCACCGTTTTGCGGCAGGTAAGCTAATGAAACTACTGTTCATTTAATATAATTTAATACTGATAAAACTATACGTGTGTGTGTGTATTTTACAGGAATGGAGGACCAAATATAGTTACAGAATTAAATATTCACTAATGGGATGGGTCACCATGATGTAAAATCACAGTTAGCTCGATCCCATGCCTAAAATAAACCTCTCGTGAGGTGTGTGACAAATAATCGGTTAAAATCACTTTCTGACAGCATTTTAACACATCGTGTTCCCACTAGAAATATTTACGAAGGTAAAATTCTTCATACTTACCGGTGGACATTTTGCGACTCTCCTCACTATGTATACACTAGTGACTGAGGCTGACGATGGCTCAGAAAGGACAAAGAAGATGGTATAAGGTAGTTTTCTGGAACGTTCTCCAGTCTTCTGGAACGACTGCCAGAGAATACCCTGGCAGCCAAGGAGCGTTAACACCCTGTTCCCCGTTAGAAGGCAAATACTGACTCTTCACGTAGCCGCAAAATAGCCCTTCACAGCTCATTTTCACTGAAAACTCGTTCCTTCCAGTTTCCTACTCTGGATAGTCCCTGGTGTTCCCAACAAACCCAGGGGGTTCTACCTTGCTTTCCAGACAGCTCCCGAAGACCTTGAGTCCGAATCCCATTTACAACAATCAGCCGCTGCTCAGTGAATTCTACCGGGTAGTTTTCAGAACAGTGTGAAAATTCCATTTCAATAATTTGAGAAAATGACACACATGAAAAATAGAGGAATCAAGAACAATATTGTTGAAAAAGAAGGTTCAGGTTTGCTTCTTGCACATGGAAATTCTCAGTGCTGGGATATCCGGGGCGTCCTTCATTTGCAGAAGGTACTTGTGGAATTGTTTATTTAAATTCCGCTCCGTCCATTCCCTAAGACCATCTTGCTTTTAGGTTCTCTCTATCTGTATATGCAATAAAGTGGTACAGGTGGGCAATATAGATGATAAAGGAAGGTTTTATTGTTTTGAACCAATAATTCAGGCTCCAAAACATTTACTTTTTTTTTTAGACTTTTGTAAGTAAAAATTTATTTATTAAATTAATTATTAATTATTAATTATTAAATTATTTTTTCTTAAAAATTTATTTTGTACTTATTTATTTTGAGAAAGACTGAGCATATGAGTGGGGGAGGAGCAGAGAGAGAGGGAGAGAGAGAGAGAATCCAAAGCAGGCTCCGCGCTGCCAAGCCAGAGCCCGCTTTGGGGACCAAGCCCACAAAACCATGAGATCGTGACCCGAGCCGAAACCAAGAATCACACGCTTAACCAACTGAACGAGTCAGGCACCCTGACTGCACATTTTCTTTTCATCTGAGCTATTTGGTTTGTCAACTATAGGCACCAGAGAATTTACTCTCTGACCAGAAAATCTTTATTTCTAGCATCTACTCTCCGCTGAGCAGATCGTCACAGAAGTGAGAAAGCCAAATTCACGGTCACAATATCACTATTTGTCATGTGGTGACTGGTTTATTTCATGTAGAATGAAGTCCCCAGGGTTCATCATGTTGTATCTTGTGTCAGAATCCCCTTCCTTTTTAAACCTGCGTAATATTCCTATCAAGCTCTCCCTTGATTTTGAACAGAAAAGGCACATGCCGAGATCAACATTTTCTAACGAAGGGGTCTTGTCAGGACTCCATCTGACGTCAGGTGCTCCTTGGTCAGCTGCCCGCCCTGTAACACATCCCCAGTCCACACCTTGTGATTCCTGTGCACACCACTTCTCTCTCCTTTCCGAGTTTTTGCCTAAATCAACTTCCATAGCCTGACACTGTCTTCCAGTTTCCTCGGCCATTTTACTTGATTGCTTTTGGCTTGCCACGAGCGTTGGCTACCTAAATCCCCGGTCCCTTTGCTGCACTCCTTTCTCTGATATCCACGCTTGACAGCAATGCCGCACCTCTCTACAGACAACTCTGCTACTCACTTCCACCCCGCCGTGAAAATCGTAGCTGCTACAGAGCGCTGCAGCCTGACTTTTCCCCTTGCTGTCTTCCTGTGAGTCCAGGACGGTCCCACGTGGGTTCGGAAGCAGGACGGCAGGTTCGGAGGCTCGCAGGCTCAGGGGCACAAAACGATGCCGTAGAATTAACTAACGGGAACTTAACGCTGCATCCAGTAGGTTGGTTGGTGTTTTACGCGTACTTTTTATCCTTCCCTATCGTGACCGAACAAATGAATCCTGAGAAGCCGTTAGCCCATTCCCCGAACCTTCTGGTGTGTTTTGGGCATGTGTACGGTGTTTTCTGCTACCGATGAAATTGAAAGGCTGATAGGAGCCTAGCATGGCGGCTCTCGTAATTTTATTTTATTTTTTTATTTTTTTTAACGTTTATTTATTTTTGAGAGACATAGAGACAGAGCGCGAGCAGGGGAGGGGCAGAGAGAGAGGGAGACTCAGAATCTGAAGCAGGCTCCAGGCTCTGAGCCATCAGCACAGAGCCTGACGCGGGGCTCGAACTCACAATCCCCAAGATCATGGCCTGAGCCGTAGTCAGACGCTTAACCGACTGAGCCACCCAGGCGCCCCTCTCGTAATTTTCGATTCATTCTGTGCACTCTTCATTTTCTCGTCGGGGAAGGAGGAGAGCAGAGAACTGAAACAGCTGGGCATGCTGGCCAAGCTGTCGTGACTCCCAGTATTAACTCCTACACCCGTGTTCCAGGGACTGCTTCCTTCCTGCCTGCGTCCATGCACGTGAGTGCTCCTGTGTGCGTCTGCTGAGTGTGTGGCTCACTTGGTGTGTGCCATCGTGGTGCCTTATTCACAGACCCGCAGTCCGAGCACAGAAACTCAATGAAAAGGAATTTCATTCTTTATTTGTGTCTCTCCACGAATATTAAGAAGAATCCAATTAGTGGTCTTTGGGAACACTTTTATTTCCTTAATTCTGCTCCGTTTCATAGGCTGGACCCTCTTTTTCATCTACCTACTCCCCAAGTCATTCCTTTTTACTTTTTCTGTACTATCTGAGTGGTGTTACCTTTTCCCAGCATATGAATCTACTCAGGCAGAAGAGACGGACACGTTTTTATTGGAATTATCCGGGACCGTTTTAGGGGGGAGGGGAGGCTCTCTTTTACTTGTGTTCGGTCTATCCTTTACTCTAGGATATAGCTTGAAATCTCCTTCTCTAGCAAATTGTCAGGCAAGATAAGAAGGGATGAGCTAAATTAAGGGAATGAATAGTTCTCTGAAAGATTAGCCTAAAGGCTGTTCACGAGCCGACCAACATACCAGTAGGGGAAGTCTTGGGTTTCAGGGTCTTTAGTCCTGATATGAGTAGCAGTTTCTCAAGTGCAAGGACCTGAGGCACGTTCAAGAGTTTTCACAAGATCTGAGATTTAGGGGGATCAGAGGTGTCTTAGTGAATTGAATCAGGATTTAAATAGTTTCCTGCCATCTAGAATCACTATCAGGGGGCGCCTGGGTGGCTCAGTCGGTTAAGCGGCCGACTTCAGCTCAGGTCATGATCTCACGGTCTGTGAGTTCGAGCCCCGCGTCGGGCTCTGTGCTGACTGCTCAGAGCCTGGAGCCTGCTTCGGATTCTGCATCTCCCTCTCTCTCTGCCCTTCCCTTGCTCACGCTCTGCCTCTATGTCTGTCAAAAATAAAATTACAAACGTTAAAAAATTAAAAAAAAAAAAAAAGGAATCACTATCAGATCACAAGATCCACTAGGAAAGGGTCAAAGACATACTTAAAAACAAGTACGAGACGGCCTGAAACCCAGGAAGGAAACATCTCTTTCGCCCACTAGGACCTCAGGCACAGAAAAGCAGATGCCCCACAGACATGCCAGCGAGAGGTCATCCGGGGCTGCAGAGAGGAGGGGAGGAAGTCTTGGACAGACACAGAAGCGGAGCCAAACCCAGGTCACCTCAGAAAAGAGGGGTCATGCCTTTGTGCAAAGACAAAGCATTGGCGTCCGGGGGCTAGATGCTCGCAAACATCGCCGACCAAAGTACACTTTAGCCCAGTGTCCCTTGGAGTTAGGATCAGAATCAGGAACTGTGTTTCTCTGTAAACATTTTCTATTTCTAGCTCCCTGCGGAGAATTTCATGTTTCCTGTTAGCTATCAGATAAAAGCTCTGCTTGAACATTTCCAAAGCCGTCTACCATCAAGTCGTCGGAAAGATACCAAGTCATGCAGAAGATACCAACAGGCTGGAACTATGAGTCTACTTTTCCAAGCTGATTGCTGCTGATGCGACTATCCCAGCCTTCCCTCAGGCAGCCCGAAGAGAACTTTCAAAGAAGACAGACTGCAGAGAATTTAAAAAAAAAAAAGGAAAATCAAATCAAAATTCAAGTATCTTATTATTTCATAAGTTGAAGATGTAAATTGAACACAAAGATAGCCGGGTAGGATCTCAGGCTTCGTTCCCAGCAAACAGTGTCTGGAGGGAAGGAGGTGGCGGCCAGGTTGCACTCTGCAGGCTGGGAGACATTGACTCCATGGCATGTGGGAGGAGTTGAAAGCTCGGGGAATCTTGATCTTGGGAAGCAGCCGCCTACAGGAGGCGTGTTCCGTCAGAAGGATCCACCACATGGGAGAGAATTGTACTACCTAAGGAGCTGAGACACAGCTGAAGAGAGGCAAGTCTCACAGTCAAGTCCCTTCACCTTTGACAGCCTGGTTTGTCCCTTCCGCTGCAAGGCGAGTAACACTGCTTACCTTCAACGGGATCTTATCATCACTGAGGCCAGAGGGCATGTCAAGGAAATTCTGTTTGATATTCCCATCGGTTCTTTTACGCCTGAACTGAGTAAGGACTCTCTTACTACTCAGTGGTGTCTTCTCTATTTTCTTCAAAAGATGACTCAGGGAAGGCTTGACGTTGAACCTCTGCAAACAGTGGACGCCCTGGCCTTCTACTTATTCTGGCTCTTCTTCCAGCAGCTCAGCCCATGGAGCTATCAAGACAGATGAAAAGGAGAGAGCTGCAGAGCCTCGCAAACCCGGGCGGGAAATGCTGGTCTAGGTTTCTAGTTATGGGCCCCCTGTCTCTCCCCTTGAGAAGAGCACACTGGCATGGAATCCTGAAACGGAACGGATATTGGAAGTCTCGACTGCATTCCTTCCTTTGCTTGTATAGTGAGAGAGAGATAAGGAAAGGTGCCTCGGTGGCAGCATCAGGACTGAAAACCCTGTCCCTTGTCCCCCAGACAATAGCTTTGGTCACCGCACCACCTGCTTCCCTACAGATAGAAGTAAATTAGCTTCCAAAACAGTACGCCCTGGGGGAAACTGACTTAAGGGTCAATAGTACGCATGTATTGACTTAAGGAACAGTCAAGCTGCAGAAAGGGTCGATGCTAGTTTTCTTCCCTGGACATTTTTATTAATAATTTAGACTACGGAGAAAATAGGATGCCTTCTGGAATTGATGTGAGTTGTAAATTTTCAGATGTTGGCAAGAAAAGTGAACTTAAGCCAAGACATTAGGATGGTAGATTGTGACATTAAAATAGTGGGAGATGCCCCATTACTACAGACAGATAATGCAAGATGTAAGGGTAAGGAAACACCAGTCTCTCATTTTTGCTCTTGACTGTGGTTTTTGTTTATGGTTCGTTTATAGCGGTTACGTTTTAATTGCTTTCCAAAAAGATATCCCAACTCCCCTATCCAAACGAACATTTCCTTTCCAAGTAGTCCACTTGTAAGCTCGCTTTCTTATTCCAGGAATGTTTAATATTTTTTTAAAATGCTTCCTTTAGAGCCTAAGTCATTTTCTGTAAATATTCTTATTAAAGCAGAGTTTCCCCTGGAGTCTAGGTCGATGTTTGTGATAGAAAAAAAAAAATCTTTATTTAGATAAAAAAAATATGTGCTTATATAAAGGATGCGAAAGGGTGAGAAAATCATTTGGAATCCAAAGGGCAAGGGGGTAGATGACCGGAAATATGGCGGAGGTCTTGGCGATGGCTGCGTGTGTTGACCCGAAATATGGCGGAGGTCTCAGAGATGGCTGCGTGTGTTCTGCAGGGACAGCAGGACAGTGGGAGATCGGGATCGGAAGATCGATGGTGCTGTGCCTTCCTCTATGTGGGTGACTGCACTTTACTTTGAATGAATTGCAGTTCTAAAGGTGAACGTGCCCTGGGCTGTGTTAGTCAAATCTTGAAGCAGCATTCTCCAGCAGTGATGTCTCTGTCTTCTGCCTCAGTCAAAGGCACTTCACTGCAGTGACTAAATCTATTTTGACATGTATATAATCTTTTTTTTTAACGTTTATTTATTTTTGACAGACATAGAGGCAGAGCATGAGCAGGGGAGGGGCAGAGAGAGAGGGAGACACAGAATCCGAAGCAGGCTCCAGGCTCTGAGACATCAGCACAGATCCCGACGCAGGGCTCGAACCCACAGACCGCGAGATCATGACCCGAGCCAAAGTCGGCCGCTCAACCAACTGAGCCACCCAGGCGCCACTATTTTGACACATATATAATATTAAACAGGAACAAAGTCATTCCAGTGTCGTCGTGATTAGCCAATACGTAAAGGACTGGTACATGTGTGGGGCCAATATGAAGACAGACAAAGGATGTGTGAGGACCTGTCCATTGTACATGGCACCCTCCTCTGTATTTGATGCAAAGAAGAGAAAAAGGAGAGGCTTTAGACCCCATGTCAAGTCAGAGAGACAGATGGAGGCTTCCTGGGTTTTCTTTGACTCGGTCAAACCACTGGGTCTCAAACCTGGTGTTTATGATTCACCCGCTGCAAGAAAGTATGCAGGCGGGGAAGGGCTGCATGCCAGCAGCCATGCATTTGCAGTAAGCCCTTGGAGCGCATTTTTGAAGCATCTGCACCTTCTCCGTAGTTCAGAAACACAACTTTTTAGTGGCTGTCGTGCTGCGGAGCATGCCTTGTTCCAGGGACTCAGAAGCTACATCATTTTCCAGGGAGCCCTGGCCTCAGCCCCAGTAAGAGTTTCTGGGTCAAAGCAGGTGTAAAGAGAGCCTACTTTGATGGTCTCCATGCAAGACAGAAAGATGAAACCCAAGCAAGTATTGAGAGCGATAAGCACGCCGTTGCTCTTTACATCCGCCGGTGGCTGATTCCTAAGGGGGCCACGCATAAGAAAGACAGCTGATAAAGTAGAAACCTAAAAATCATAACTGAGTGTCTGCAATGATATATAGATTCCCAAGGTGGGAAGAAATGCCAGGCAGTGGCTGATATATAACATAGACTCAGTATTTTTATAAGTGCCTTTCATATCCTTTTTAAAACACAGGTGCATGTCACATCATCTAAAAATACAAATCTTGGGGCCAAAGGCAAAAAAGGAAAATTGCATTTTATGCTTCTAAAAGGCCATCGGGAGCAGGACAGAGGTGCCGAGGAGTAAGAAGATACAACCTCATTCATTAACAGCGGCTTCCCCTCTGTCTGTGGGACAGGCTGCCCGGGTGTTTATTTTTTTGGCCGCGTTTCCTCTAAGATCTACTATTGACTCCGCAATAGAAGCTCATGCCAGAGTTCCCTTCCCAGGGTGCCTAGTGGAAACTGCATGGTCCCTCGAGGTTTGCACTGCAGACCTGACGGGGCATCCAGTCCCCCACGTTCTGTCGGGCACGGCGCACCGCAGGCTACCTCCAGCTCAAGTGTGGGCAGGCTGGTCCTCGTATTTAGGGGAGGAGCTGCAGCACGTGGCTGGGTGGACACGGATGCACGGCGCGTTGGCAGTCAGTCAGACCGTGATGCGCAGCATTTCCTTCTGCGTTGACCCTGGCAGAGAACATGACCAACGCCTTGATGTCTAGTAACTTGTGTCTTAAACCCTCAAGTGATTCCTTTCATTACACAGTTTATATCTACGGGAGACAAAATCTGCAGAAATTCAAGCATAAGATCTACAGAAAATAGTCTTGACCATATAATAATTTTAAGAAAAACTTTACCAGTTTTGGTATCCTGCCGCTAAATTTATTTCTGACCGTTCATTTATTTTAATACACTTAGTACTGCAATAAGTTTGTATGTGTGCGATACAAGCTGCAGAAGCCCTGAAGGGCATATGGTAGAACATAAACGTCCTTTCCGTATCTTTTTCCTCTGCTTCCCAGAAACAACCATGTTGCTGAAATTGTGGAAAATTTGCTTTTACCTAAATTTATCCTATTCAGATCACATATTCAGGACGAAACTAAGGAGACCCATGGAGTCGGAAAGGGAGTCAGCAACTGACTGTACCACTTTCTGCAGACTCACGGATTAGAAGCAGAAATGGCAGCAGGGTGGGGTGGGAGGAGAAACTTGGAGATGAAAACAGATACAAACTCCAGGAAGCTCCAGCGGAGCCGTCATCCTGAGCTGCAGAATGCCTGCAGGGTGACAGTGCGGGGGATGTGGAATCCTCCACCTGACCTCCCAGAGCATTTGCAAAAGCAGTTTTTCAAGGTCATAGAAAATATTAATAAGGTGCATACGTTTCTTTGGCTGATGCAGAATATGAATGGCCCGCGTCACCGTAGACCCTACATTGGCGCTGTCTGCGCTGCTGCAAAGGGGTGGACAAAAGAAAAGTCAGGAAAAGTGCTGGAGGTCGTCGGGAGGCAGGAAGAATTACTGAGAGGTGTCCAGTTTCAGGATTCATTTCAGAAGTTTACATGGGGCAGACGTGCTAGGCCGCTGTGGGTTGAGGAGCCAGACAAAAAGACAGCAAGTCATAGAGAACTGTTAGTGTTTGGCTCTGAAGCACAAGGACATAGCCAGAGTACTCATGTTGTCCCAGAAGTGAATTTTTTTTTTTTAATAAGAGAGACTTGACCATCAGCCTTTCTTCTTGCTACCTGCCAACTTATTGTTGGAATTGAGCAAGTTTTGTGGAGAGTCACACATAGCCACCCCGTCTTCAGTAGACACCTCACCTCCTGTAACTATGGACACCTGTGCACCCCCCATGATCCAGGTCAGGGATGACTGAGCTAATGACCGTAGCTGGTGTTGACTGGACATACCCTGGCCTGTCTAATTGACACACATCATGCCATTTCATCATCACAAAAATCCAACTGGGTACCTACTAGCTGTATCGTAGGTACAGCAAGATGAGGAAACTGAGGGTGTAGAAAGAGTAGCTGAGTTTCTGAAAGTCACCCAGCTGGTCAGTGGCAAGATTGGTATCCGATCCCTGCAGCCCGGTAACAAGCCGCCATGCTATTATTCCCCCTACTCCTGAGACTGACAACAATTATCAAGAACGGGGTGAAAGCAGGTAGAGATTTTTCATCGCATAGACCGAACCTCTAAGCATAGAGTCCATGAATGTAGAAGCTGGGTCAAAGCGTTGCCCTTTGTCTCTGTAGTTCCCTCATATTATATATTTCACTGTAAACACGACTAACCTGATTAGCATCATCTGGGGCTTGAAGACTTCGGAGATTAGCCAGTGCACAAACAAAGTCTGAAAGAATGCAGATTTATCCAGGGTGTGGTAGCTGAAATGACTCAACACGGAGGTATCTGTTCTCTTCGATGTGAGAGGTAGGTCTTGAACGGATAGACAGAAGAGTTGGTCAAGTGTGAAGGTTAAGTTTTATGTGTCGGCATGGCTGGCTCTGGTGCCCAGGTGTTTCTGCAGACTCTAGTGTAGATACTGCTACGATGGTTTCGTAGATGTGAGTAGCATCAGTTATCAGTCAACTTGAAGGACATTACCCTTGATCAGATGGGTGGACCTCATCCAGTCCCTTGCACACATGCAGCGCAAAACATGAGAGTCCCTGAGTTAGGGGTCAAGCTCAAAACTATGACATAGAAATCCTAAATTTCTAGCCTCCGAGCCTGCCCATCTAAATTCGGCTCCCACGATCATATACGCCAATTTCCCAAAGGAGATCTCAATAAATAGATACACTGGAAGATAGACGGATAGACCTGTAGAACCGATACAGGTATCTCTCTCTCTGCCTGCCTGCCATCTATCAAGCTCTCCTCCATCTATCAATCAGTCAACTGATCTATCACCTATCATGTTGGTTTTGTTTCTCTGGAAAACCTGATGATACAGCCAGCGTAAAAAGAGACGGAGCAAGGTTACAGAGAGCTTATAGCTGAAGCTCCTATTTCCACAACAGCTTTCTTTCAAGTTGACTAAGGCTTAATTACTCGTGTCTGGGGCTTCTGTCTGGACGAGTTCACAATATTTCCTATTGCCATCAGATATTTCTTTTTCTTTCCTGATCTGTGTGCTTTCTTCTCTAAATTTCATCGGTGATTCCACATTCTTTTAATTGCTTCAGAACAATTGTGCGGTATAACGTCCCGACAAGAGTCACTATTTACCTCTGTAATTGCCCGTTGAGAAGCATGGTTTCCTGTGATCCCAGGAGGTAAACGCATGCTTGGCTCTAATTGATTCAAGGGAAAATCTTGTTCAGTGTTCTTAATTATGCAATTCGTACCTAAACATTGTTTGTATGTCCATGAGACTATGACCTGAAAGCCACCCAACCAGGCATGAATGCTAACAGAGGTGCCTTATCTACCATGGTAATACCTAATCATCGTTTTATTATAAATTTCATCTATATCTTTGGATTACAAAGCTAGCCGTTAACTCAGAATGTTAATGTTTACAAAAGTAATACAGCTCTATGGTTTCATCAAAGGTCACTCGATAAAATTTAATAGAGGTTTGGTGCCAGATACATCTCTTTGCAGAAACCCGGCTCTTGCAATTTACGATTTGAAAGTAAGAACAGCAAACTTTTCATCTTTACAAATGTCTTACGTTATTTTCCGGCAATATTCCGTAGCTAAGAAAAGCATTCCCTTTTTCCTGTCCAGTTAGTGTGTGCTTGAAGTATTAATGGAAGAGATAGAGCCCTACAAGACAAAAGGAACATATAAAAAAGATAGGTGAATATTTAATAATAAACGTAGAAAATATATTACAAAACAAAGTAAGGAATTTTATTGTTTCCTAGAGTGTCCTTTTTCTTTTAAAATCTGCCTCGTAAATTATTTTTCTTCGTTCCCTATCCTGTTTAAATTTTCTCTGATGTCTTTGCAATGATATTGCTCTGCAGATACCTGAGTTATTGTCGGATCTACAGATCACATGAGAATGTAGCCATAGCAACGGACAGGCCAGGTAATGGTTCTGATTTTATATAGATTCATGAGCCCTTAAAATTAGACCTTTTCCATTTTAAGAAAAAAAAAGAAACATTTCTACGCTTAAGAATTAGGTATACTGAGTAGTTTTACCCTTTACAATCATACATACAAACGATCGTATTACAATTATTGCGAGAGTAAAATGCGGTGAATAAAACGTAGATTCTCTTTTGAAAATGTCAGAAGTGTAAATTGCACATCAAAATAGAAAATTTGTAAACCTCACGCCTTCGCATTAGTGGACAGACAGAAGGGTCTAAATTATATCACAGTTTAAAGGTCTCCCTTTCTAAAAATCTGTACAATATGAAAGAGAACCTTGCATTGCGAAGATAACATTTTGCTAGGCGATGTCCCAATCTCATGAATTCTCAATTAAATCAGCAGTAATGAGATGTTATCTTAGGAGGGGAATGTCTTAATTGGTGAGGGCGGCTGACTCTGGCGTTTGCAGCAGTGGCTTTCTGTCAAGCGTGGAACCTGCCTTCACACCTGATTTTCCTCTCCCTGCGCTATTCCCCCGGGTGTGCAAGGGACTCTCCAGTCCATCTGAACGCTATGAGATCCTGATGTGAACTTCTGACGGCATGTATTACGGTGCGCGTGTTCCAGGGCAGGATTTAAAACAAAAATGTTAACATCAGTAAAGCATTCATGCTGGGACCGCTCATTTTCCTCCTTAAAAATTGCCATCTAATCTGCATAAATAAATAACAGTTAATTTTTAAAACCTCTAGCGGTTCATGCCACCCTCAATTATTCTCACCACACCCTCCTCTTAAACACCCACTACTCTTAAGGATCTATATTCATGCTGGACCTTAACTGCATATGACTAATTATGAGAAGCTACCCAGAGAAGACTACTGTATGATCCCAACTCTGTGACATTCTGGAAAAGCCAAAACAATGGAGACGATAGAAATATCCGTCGTGGTCGGGGCACAAACAGGCAGAGCACAGAGAGTTTGGGTAGCATCCTAAGTACCCTGTGTGGTATTATAATGATGCATATACGTCATTAGAAATTTGTCCAGACCCAAGGAATGTCACGTGAATGCTCAAATAATCTGCGGATTTGGGCTAATAATGATGCATCAGTGGTTAAGAGAGGCGCCATCGAGCGGATGAGGGGGTATGCGAAATCTCTCCCTCCCTCTCAGTTTCCTTGGAAACTTAATAGTGCGCTCAACAAATAAGCCTCTTAAGAGCAGTTTTAAGTTTGCAACAAAGTTCAGCCGACTGAGTTTGCAATCAGCCCCTCCACCGGCTGAGCCACCCAGGCTCCTGAGCAACTTTTATTTCAGTTAAGTTTTCAATTTTAATTCCAGTGTGACGTGTGCTGTCTATCCCGTTGCCGCACCGATCATCCTTCTTCGAGGTAAACACAGAATCCTGATCGTTAAATTCTGAATGAACACTTGACATAAAACACACTCATCAACCGTCAGCAGCACGCCAGCACGAGTCACTGTTAGCCCAGTTCCCAATCACAGATTTTACGCCTCTGAGATTGCATCTCTGTGGCGGTGGGTGCAAGCTACACGTAAGATGCTTTCTTTCTGCACGTGCCCTGGCCCGTTAACTAAAATGCATTCATTTCTCCTTAGTTTGTAAACCCCCAGCAAGGCGTCAGGAAGTTTCTCTGCGATCTGTTTATTCTCTGGGCTTTGTAGCTAGTCTGTGATGCCATCTCTCTGCAGGAAATGGAGAGTTCGTTTCCAGTCTTAAATAATTAACCAGCGTGATTTCCTCCCTCCTGGGCTGCCTGAGCGCATCCCAATGGCGAACTTCCATTTTGTTTTCTGCGACTTCTTTCCTGTCCCTTCTCCTCATACAACGAAAGGTACATGCTTAACTATATTTCAAGCAGTATATGGTTAGATTCGTTTTAAAATCCTGTCTACTTTCAGACAAATAGCTTTGGACTATAAATCTACTGGAGGGAGGGAGCAAATGCGGAATCCGTTTTTTTTTTTCTTCTGGCTTTTATGCTTCCAATCTAAAAGTCATTAATTTTTAATTTGCATTGTGGAAGCGTGTTCCTTCCCGTCTAGACGGTGCCCAAGCCTATCAGGGAATTTGAAGCAATGGAGACAAAAAGTGTTTTGTTTTTCTTTTTATTCTTTTAATAACATTGAGTTGAAACTATCTTGTGAGAGAAGGGCTTTGGGAATGATCAGGTCTGTCCTCACAGCTCTCTTTGGTATGTATTAGTTAGTACATCCTGCATGGGAAAATGCATTGTGTGCTCGGGGTTTTGAAACTGATTGTTCAGAAGGGAGTTTTGAGGGTGCTTGTTCTCCCCCACAGAGTCGCCCTCCCCCAGTTCCCTGCCTGTCCCGTTCTAATGCTGCCCTCGGGCTAGACGTTAAGAAATTAAGATCACTGGAATGATTCGTGTCAAGGAGGGTAGCTTGGATCGTAAATTAGAATAAATGCATATAGCATAAAAATTGACTTAATTTTGAGTGTCCTTTCAAAGCATTTTCTTACGATCTGAAAATCTTTTCTGACAAGGCTGGGTTCCAAGTTCACTCCGCCCTGTACTGTGGGCCAGGTCGTAGCCACCTTCACGCCCCAGGCTTGCTGAGTCTGTCCCGATGCAGCGCTAGCATCGCTTTTTCTTTCTTTCTTTTTTTTGGTTTTTTTTTGTTTGTTTGTTTTTGTTTTACTTCTATCATGCATTTTATTCTGCCTGAGAGCCTTAGTTGTTTGCATGTCCTGATTTATAGAAACTACTAGAGGGCAGAGGTGAAATTGCACATTCTCTTACCATTTTCTGACAGTTGTGATGGAAACAACAGCTCCCTTCTTTAGACACAGATTTCTCTCTTAAAACTCCTTGTGTTCACCCCCGCCATACCTCCGTAGAAAACTGCATTTTTTTTAAAATTTTTTTTAACATTTATTCATTGTTGAGAGACATAGAGACAGAGCATGAGTGGGGAAGGGGCAGAGAGAGAGGGAGACACAGAATCTGAAGCAGGCTCCAGGCTCTGAGCCGTCAGCACAGAGCCCGACGCGGGGCTCGAAGTCACAGACCATGAGATCATGACCCGAGCTGAAGTCGGCCGCTCAACTGACTGAGCCACCCAGGTGCCCCAAAACTGCATTTTTTTTTCACGTTTGTATCGACCTGATTTAAAAATCTGTTGGTGTTGTGCATTTGTGTGTGAGTTGACGTTTTTTAAAATGCATGTTTTTTTTAATGTTTGTTTATTTAATTAATTAACTAATTGATGGATTATTTTGAGAGAGGAGGGGCAGAGAGAGAGAGAGGGAGAGAAAGAATCCCAAGCAGCCTCCGCACTATCAGTGCACGGAGCGTGATGTGGGGCTTGAACTCCCAAACTGTGAAATCATGACCTGAGCTGAAGTCAGATGCTCAGCCGATGCAGCCGACCCAGGCGCCCTTGCACAATTTTTAATTAAACATTTGCAGTTTACCGAAACTGTTATGTTTGTGAAATCATTTTCATCCCTCCCGTGAAATATCAAAAAAAACTACCTGAAACTTATGCTTCTCTAAAAAATTATATTTTGAACAACTTTGTGATATAAATAGACTGTGGATAGATAGCTTGCTTCTGGAAAAACATGGATTTGTATTCTTTGCAGCAACTTTACTAGTTAGATTTTTCCTAATCGGATGATTGACTTACCCTGTTTTCTATTTTTGGGTTGTTGTTAACCGAGTCATCTTGGACTATTTTTAGCTTTTGCAAAGTTTAGGCAAAGCCCTAATATTGGGAAAGAAAAGCATTGGGCTAACAGTGTCAGTTTTCCCAGAGTGCAGGGAAACTTTGCTTGTAGAAGTTAAATTTGCAAGGCATAATTTATAACACTATAAAGAGACATTTCTCGTGAAAGCAAGAGCCCCATCATTTCTTTTCTCCTTCGACATCTGCAGAGTGAGAGTAAATATTTCTTAATTTAGAGGTAGGTAAGGCTATTTTTCAAGTGAATCCCCTAAATTAATCGTCAGGAGTAGGCGTGATGTCCTCTATCACACATCTGCCTTAAATATAGTACCTGCAGAGATGAAGCAAACACAAAAATAGCTTCAGCTTTAAATAGGGGATATTGTCTCATATAGAAGAGACGAGTCTCGTTGGCAACGTAAAAGTAGCTGTGTTTTATACTCGTAGATTTCCAGCGGCTTTATTTTCTTCATAGAGTTCCTTTATTTGGTATGTAATTAATGGGGAGACTGAGCTTTGCCCTTCAAAAGCTTTTCATTTTTCTAGTAGGATTGAATTACTTGCTAATGATGAACTCCTGCTATATTTCTGGCTCCCTATCCATCTATTTCCTGTCTAAATCATTGATTTATCTATAGCCTGTCTTGTCCCAGAACCCTCGAAGGTGGTTGCACGTATTAGGAAACGGTATCCTTATTTATTTGTTATCCTCAGTTTGAAGATCTCGGACTTCGGCAGTATCAAGGCTAGGAGGTCAAAGAATGATTCCAGACCAAGAATGCGATTCTAGCCATATATTCAACAAAACAGCCAGTCCCCAAAATGTTTCGGTGAGATTTACATGTTGCTACGTGCACAATGCGCCATAGCCATGTGTCCATAGCGGGCGTTCGAGGCCAGCCTCGTTTGGCTCCTTCCGACGCACTTAACCTGGCCCGTGAGCTAGAAGGGGCCTGTCTCTTGTGGCTTCATTCCTTGGTGGGCTCAGGCTGCCGTCACCAGCTTCCACAGACTTCAACAATAGAGATGGGTGTTCTCACCGTTCCGGAGGCTGACGTCTGTGAGCAGATGCTGCCGGGACTACAGGGCCTTCCTCCATCCACGTTGCTATGGCAGAACACCGTTGACCGGATGACACAGAACCTGGCAGGAACGGAGTCTTCGTGGTTCCGGCAGCTTGGAAGTGTGAGGTCAATGTGTTGGCAGACTCGTTCTCTGGTGAGGACTACTTCCTGGTATGTAGGCGGCCATGTTCTTGCTGTGCCCTCACATGGCGGGAGGGAAGACGGTGTTCCCTGATGTCTCTTTCATGGGCGTGGAGCCCCCGTGATCTAATCACCTCCCAAAGGCCCCGCTTCACAAACCATCACGTTAGAGGTTACATTTCAAGTTTTTATTTTTTATTTTTTTGAAAGTAGGCTCCATGCCCAGCGTGGAGCTGAAACTCACACCACTGAGATCAGGAGTCACGTGTTCTACCAACTGAGCCAGCCACGTGCCCCGACCGAATTTGGGGGGAACGCAAACTTGCGTTGTGGTGCAGAGAAACAGCTCTGGTGTCTTTTCCTCTTCTTCACAAGGGCCCGTCCTCGTGACTTTACCTAAATCTACTCAGATACCATAAGCCCGTGAGATCCCATTGGGGGGCAAGAGGTTAATATGAATTTTGGGGTCCCCATATTCAGTCTGTAACACCTCCATTTTAGATGAAATATTAGGCTCACACTTTGAGGTCTGTTCTTTCCTTCCATGTAGGACAGAGAGAGAAAACATAAAAAATAAAAACTAAAGAGTGATAGCCAAACTCCCAAACGAGGAACTCATTAGTTTGGAGGAACGAAGCCAAACAGGGACTCCAGGCAGTGAATGCCCAAGAATGTTCCACCCGTGGTCGGGGCCAGGGAGACCCTAGGAGTTTAATTCCTGCAGAATAATGGAAGGTCCCACCGTGAGTCTGTGCAACTGTCCATCTCTTCCTGAAACAAGAATATTCATGTGGAATGTTTCTATTTCAGTCCTTTTGGAACTTCACCCTTTCTGTGAATATTTTACTAACATTTGTCCGCATGTCTATTTATTTTACCTTTGTCTAAGAAGACTTTCAATAATTAAACAAAAGATGTTCTAGAAAAAAGTTAAACGGCATCAAGTATTCAACACTGTTTTCCCCTTCAGAAGTAATTACCTACACAACCAGAACGAAAGTGGGATTTCCTACAATAATAAAATTTCCCCTTACTGGGAAGGAAAGCTATTGGGTCTTTTCTTACAGCTCCCTGCTGTTTCCCGACCGTGGTATCTAGCTCTCGGCTCTCCTTGATAATGCAGTCAAGTGAGACGTGGAGAAGAATCTAGGAACGCCTTCCTTTTCATACTGGACTCAAAGGTCTTCGCTGGCACAGATATTTTGCTTTATAATCCATTCTGCTATGTCTGGGAGCAGTTTCCTCTTCCAAGTGACAGAACCAGTTGTGTATGTCACCACAGCACACAAGGTATCTGTCCCCAGAACGTCTGCACACGGATAAGGGGCTGTCGTTCAGGTCATTGCACGTTTTCTGTGGGAGCTCTTACCCAGGTGCCTCTTAGTCTCTTATATTTCCTTGTACAGGTGCCCTAGCACTGAGTACTGCAACCTTTTCTGGAAACTTTAACCAGGTCCTCTATTACTGAGACACCGTATTTTTAAATACGCTCTTTTTTTCATAGAACATACATGACACATTCAGTTAAGTTACAATATGCCTTGACCACAGAAAGTCTATTGAGGAAAACACAAAAAGAATGGAGTAGGTTCAGTTCTCCAATCTTAAGGCTCAGAAACACGGATTGTTCTTTCATTATTTGCCAGCATATCCTCTTACAAGCATAGGAACACACTAATCGAGTAAGTGTAGTCACAAGAGAATGCAAGGATGAAATGCTTTAAAATACATACATGCACGCACATGCACACCCACACGGGGGCGGTTTGTAGAGAAATCCGTCCCTATCTTGCATGTTGAGGCTTTTTTCCGGCTGTTACTCTAGCTGAATAATACACAAACATGTAATTCGTGATACTCAAGAGGGGAAATGAGCAAAATAATCTTATAGTGCATGAATACTGCTTTCAGAGATGCAAATTAACCTATCCCTTTTTTTTTTAATCACTTGGACAGAGTGATGGCAAATATCACTCCTGCACAAAATATCCCTCCGTCAAAATGTCTTTTGGGGGGAGAACGATTGATTCAGTGCCAGGGAAGCTGTACCATATGCAAGAGAGAAAGGCACACGTGTAACCGAAGGCACGGGTGTGGCAGTTAATGTTGAAAACCATCAGCCCAATACTTAGGACGTCCATTCACCTCCAATGCCCACGGAAGGGCTGTCAGTCCAGACTCGTTTGAACTTGGACTTGAAGCAACGCCAATGAATTTCAGCTTAACCAGGAGGGGTACACCTTTGAAGACTGACACGTAGAGTCGCTAATCCAATTATCTCGGTCAGTCCTTCGCATAAATGGTACTGCCCTTTGTTCACTTTTTTGGTAGCACCAAATACAGTCAACGGAATTCATTATAAAGGATCAAAAACTTGAACCATTCTGTTGCTTATTTATAAACACACGAAAAAGGATTCTGCAAGGGCTCCATGTTGCTTTGCAGTCCTTGGCAATGCTCATTTAGAGGAGCAAAACGAAAAGGTTCACCTTCACCAGCCCAAGGTCTGGAGAGGAGCTAAGATGCTTATTCCCACCCCGTCTCTCCCAGCTGCATATGTCTCCATAGCCCAAAGCAGACTCACAGGACAGCACATCATACACACAGCAGAGCAAAAGCCGCAGCGGGACTCCATGCTCCGGCCCTCTCTCTTTTTTCCCTTTCCCACCTGCTGTGGCCAGCTAGACGTCTACATACAAGAGTGTAAGTTTCCACATCAGACAGACCTGGTGTTATTTATGGTCCCACTTCTAACCTTGGCGGTGTACTCCAACTTCTGGGGCTCAGTGCCTTCCTTTGTAAAAACAGTGTGTGGACGCCTCCCTCACGGGGTAACTGTGAAGATTCACCTGCGGACAGACACAAACAGCCTAGCACAATGTCAGGACCTGGAGACGGGTGATAGAGGCAGAGTGCCTGTTCGTGGGGCGCATGCACCCCAGTGTTCAGCGCAGCACTATGGACAGCAGCCCACGTGCAGCAACAGATGAATGGACGAAGATGAGGTACACACACACAGTGGAATATCACTCGGCAATCAAAAAAGTATGAAACCTTGCCATTTGCAACAAGGTGGATGGAGGCAGGGGGTGTGACGCTAAGTAAAATTAGTCAGAGATAGACAAATATCGTATGAATTCACTCAGATGTGGAGTATAAGATCAGAACAAATGAACACAGGGAAGGGAAGCAAACATAATATAAAAATGGGAGGGGGACAGAGCATAAGAGACTCTTAAATACAGAGAACAAACTGAGGGTTGCTGGAGGAGTTGGGGGGGATGGGCTGAATGGGTGAGGGGCAGTAAGGAGGACACTGGGATGGGCACTGGGTGTTGTACGTAGGGGATAAATCCCTGGGTTCTCCTCCCGAAATCATTACTGTGCTGTTTGCTAACTAACTTGGATGTAAATTTAAAAATAAATAAAAGTAATAAAAGTAACTCTAAAAGAAAAAAGGAAGAAAGAAAAGAAAAAAAGGAAGAAAGAGGCGTTTCTCTACGGATCCCATGGGGACGTGCCCATCTGGATCAAGCCTTCCCTGACTGGTACCATGCAAGTCAAAGCCGCCCAGCTCCAAAATGTTCTAGAATCTGAACCGTTTCACAGCATATACAGCAATGGCCCTCGGGATCTTTATCTGACTGCACGCAGGAGCTTGCAAACATAGCTGTTTTACACCAACTGGAAATTAATTTTATTTGGCATTACTCCAAAACTCTCCCACTCCAGCTAATGCCAAATCCTCAAATTCATGAGTTTCCCACAGGTATATGATTACTGGTCTCTCATCTCTTCGTCCCAAAAGCTTTCCTTCAAAGGACATTCTCCATCAAGGGAATTATACCCCTGGACGGGGGAAAAAAAAAACAAGTCAGAAAACATGAGGCCCGACTCTATAGATACTAGCACTGATGGTGGTTCCGCGCTGCGATGGCCTGTGTCTTCTGCGCCTGAGTGTCTTCATGCTGTTTTACGTTTGCGTTAGCTGCTCCTTTTGGGTCCAAGTCTTATGAAAAGTGCAAGAGGAATAGAATGTAGGTTGAGCACTTCCCACGCCCTACCACAGGGGAGCTTGAGAAGAAACTGCCAATTTTCACTTCCCCGTTTCTAGCCTGTCCTCACGAGGTGACCTCGTTCTTGCCCGTCGAGTGAGCAGGTGAAATCATCATGGCTTCGTGATTAGCGTCTGCAGCCCCACACGCCACCTTGAGTGTGACAAGATGCTCATTTGCTTAGAGCAAGACGAAAGTATCTTTCCTGGTGGACGTGGGAAACAGGCGGGCTGCCTTATCGTTCTCACAAAACCTCATGGTTTCCAAATTTAAACCACCCTGTGAGGTCTTTTGAGGGCTACGGAATGTGGACTCTATTTAGTCAACAGAGAATTCACTCCCTTGGCAGCTCTTTCTGCCCATGGGTCCTATCCCCGTGCTTTAATAAAATCACCTTTTGGGCGCCTGGGCGGCTCAGTCGGTTAAGCATCCAACTTCGGCTCAGGTCATGATCTCACAGTCTCTGGGTTCAAGCTCTGCATCGGGCTTTCTGCTGACAGCTCAGAGCCTGGAGCCTGCTTCAAGTTCTGAGCCCAGAGTGAAAAACGGTGACTATGAAGGAGGCTGTATTTTCTAGAAGGAATACTGTCCAGGCTTCAGATGTTTTTCTCTAAATCTGACTATTTCTTTTCTCTCCAAGCAAAGTCCTTTCTTTGTTCCCGTCCCCTACCTCAAGGCCTCAGAACACTGTATGGTTCTCCTATGCGCTTGGCTGACAAAGTTGTATGTCTCTCTTTACCTTCTAAGAGGAAATTTCTGAATCTGTGCAGTCGAGATGGTTTTATTGATCACTTAGAGTCCTTTCTGACTGCTGGGCTCAGTATCAAACGCTCAACCTGCATTAATTCTTTCCATCTGTAGGACAACCACATTCCTTAGGCATTCATGCCCCCCCACCTTTGCAGATGGACAATTGGAGGTACATACGGACTGGTTAATAGTATCTAGTCAGGAATGCCGCTTGGATGGTCACAGTTGGGCCTGTCTTCCCAAACCAGCCTCTGAATGCTTGTTCCTTCCACATGGCAGTGTGAAAGCATTAGGACACGACTTGGGTGGTCCTTACCTCCATGTAGGTAATCACACTGCCATCTCTTGGAGTGATGGGCAAAATATTCTTCCACCCATAATCCTCCATCAGCCACCATCCTTCCGCAGGTAAGCCTTATGCCTTATCATTCCCTGTTTTGAGCCTTGTAAGTTGCTTGCATGAAAGGCTACATTGGATCTAATAATCCTGTGTCAATTATTGAGGCAACACTTACCTTTCAGAAGGAAGATATACTAAGAGGTATATATCCTGAGAGGTATGGAGCCTTCCGCAGGCTTTGGCTGGGGAAGATCCTGCTTGAACTCAACCCTCTGCCTTCTGTCTCTCACAGCATGGGCTAATCTGGTCTGAGAATCAAACCTATTTCAAGGCTGAGACAAATATAGTCCTCCAAAATGTTTTTCTAATTCTGTATGGGTTATCTATAGAAGTGTAAATGGTTCACAGCAAGGAATTGCTTTTCAGAGGAAGACATGTGAGATACAGAAATCTCTAGACTTACCTGTACCTTAACTTTGAAAAAGGGAAACGGTTAAGACAGAATTTCTTTCTGAAGAGTCGTTTGGAAAAGTTTTTAGGTCTTCCTGATTCACAACCATCTTTCTAAGGCACTGCAATTATTGTGTAATTAAAATGTCTGGACTGAGTTCATTCTTCCAGACTGCAAAAATACAAAGGCATACATAGAGTATAAGGAAAGGACAAGGAGAACATACAGATGACCAAAAAACCGAAAAACACCCAGAAACCCAAAACTCGAGATGACATTTTAATTGGCATTGAAATTATTAAAGAATGGAACACACACACACACACACACACACACACAAATCAATTTCCTGGCATATAAAAATGTGGGATATTTTCCCAGGCTGTGGGGAAATAGGACCCATAGACTTACATGGAAAGAGATTAAGATACGTGACAAAGAAGCGAATCAACGTATAATTAGTGTTCTTGGAGGTGGTTTGAAACCACATGTAGCAGAAATAATAGTCAGGGCTTGTGACAAAAGAAAACTTCACCCGAGTCAGAGAACAATGTGATTCCAGGTTGAATGGGTTCACTAAGGTTTCAGGCAAAGTTAATCAAAATAGAACCAAACCAAGACAAGCTGTGTCATTATGATTTCAATATAAAACATCTGTAAATATCTCGCGAGCAAAGCAGGTGAGACAGAGGGAAAGTTAGTCTGGGCTGGTCTCCGGCTCTGGAACACCAGATGCTAAATGATCGCGTGGCACCTACAGAATGTCAAGGGATCCATATTAGTGACCCACGCATTCAACCTCAGATTCTCCTCGACTGGGAAGGCAACGGAAAGATACTCTCAGACACACTGTGGTTTGCGCCATGTAGTAGCTTTTCTGAGAAAGAAAACAAGTACATGAAAATAGATCCAGTGTACCAAGATAGAGATTAAGAAAATGAATGTAAAATTGTTGCTGATAATGAGCCACTCACTGAATTATTCAGCTTACTAGACAATTATTGAAACTGTGGTTGTAGTTGAAAGGGTGAACTCAGTGTGACGTTAGGAAAAGATTAAATGGGAAAAAGTAGTTAGGTCGTAACTACTCATTTGTGCACTTTCTAGAAGTTACTCTATCTTGAAATTCATGCTGTCATCTCTTTGCAGCCTTGTGGTGAGCATATGAGTTTTATATCACAGCCCAAACACACAGAGGCAAATACACATGACGCCATGTCCCCAAGGTGACGTGGCTGTTTTAGAAGTACTAGATTCAGGGTGAGAACAAAAAAAAAATGCGCTAATTAATTACATCACTTCTCTAATTAGCAAATATGTGGACCAGTAGTTTCTAAATGTGTCTATTGGAAATAGCACGGGGACGTCAAAATGTAGTGATGCCAGCATGCCACTCTCAGAGATTTTGATTCTATTTTCCGGTGTGTCATATGGCCTTTGGAGTTTTTAAAAATCATTGGTTGATTCTAAGGTGCATACAAAATTGGGCACCTCTCTTCTAGACAGTAGTCATAGTATCTGATTTTCTCCACAAAGACCAGGACTTTGTGTGAGAGGAGCAGAAAAGAAGTTTATATCTGTCTTTACTTCCATAAGGAGTAATCCTCACTTGTTGGTGTGTTGTTCATTTTGATAATTAAAGATTACTTGAACACACTTAATTGGCTTCAGGGAGCTCCCTGGTAGGACACGGTGGAAGACTGGAAAAGGGACATTCCCATGGAATGGGGTTGAGTTAGTTAGTGACGCTCACTTGGAGAGGGACTGTGACCCCAGCAGATACCTGCCAGTGTCTGGAGGCCTTTTGGGTCATGACTGGAGAGTGTGGAGGGAGCGGGAAGCTGGCTTATAGCATCTAGAAGAAGACAGAGATGCTAATGAAAATCTAAGGGGAAAGGATGGGTTTCCAGGAGAGCATATGTTGTAAGACCTAAGGATGTGTGATGCTTAAGTTTATGCGTCGTCTTGATGAGGCCACGGAACGACCAGCTATTCAGTTATGTATTATTTCTGGGTGTGTCCGTGGGGTGTTTCCAGATGGGACTAGCATTCGAATTAGTTGACTCATTATAGCAGATGGCCACTTCCCAATGTGAGTGCAGGAACAGAACAAAAAGCTGGAGGAAGGGAGAACTCACTTCTCCTGCCCGACTGCCTGCGTTGACCATCTGTCTTCTGTCCTTGGACTGGCGCTTAGTACCACCAGCTCTTCAGTTCTCTGTCTTCAGACTTGGGCTGGAACTAAGCGCAGGCTTCCCTGCATCTCCGAGCTTGCAGATGCCAGACTGTGGTACTCGGCAGCCTCCGTAGTCACATGGGCCACGTCTCTACATACGTATGTGGTCTGGTTGGTGACTTAAGGAAACAGGCTGGTGAGAACTTCTCAACTAGCTTGAAAAGGACCTTACCACAAACAAACGAAACCATATTTCATTCACAAGTAACCGAAGCCAAGAACCCTACCAAAACGGTTTGCAAAAAGGGACAACTAATGACTCCTACAATTTAACAGTAAGTAACTAGTTAGAAAAACCTTTATCCAGGACACTGCGTTTGCAGCTGCATTCTCTAGTAAGCACTGCATGCAGTAAGGTCTGGTAGCAACTGTGGAAAATTGTGCTGTTGTCAAATTGTAAGATAATTACTTCTGATGAAAGAAATCAGTAGGCATTATCCTTAGTGTCCACAGACCAACCGTTCAGAGCAATTCTTTCCCAAAACTCTTGGAATAATTTGTCATTTTTCTATATATCAGGGATGGGTCAAAAAGGAAATAGTATGAGAAATCTTGCAGAGAACGTATCGAAAGAAAAAAGAGGGGCACTTGGGTAGCTACGTTGGTTGAGCATCCAACTCTGCATTTGGGCGCAGGTCGTGATCTCGCGGTTCATGAGATGAAGCCCAGCCCTGGGCTCAGAGCCGACAGCATGGAGCCTGGTTGGGATTCTCTATCCCTCTCTCTCTGCCCCTCTTCCGCTGTCTCTCAGAGGGAAAAAAAAGTCGTCAGTTCAAAGTAAAAAGTGATTTTCAGAATAAATTGTTAGCCATTTGCTACTCTTAATCGGCAAAGATTTAAGTTCACCAATTGACATGGCATAATGCCGTCCAGGTCCATCTGTTTCCTTTTAAAGCTTTTCTTTATCCATTTATGTCTTGATGGACACTTGGGCTGTTTCCACATCTCGGCACCTGTGAAAAGCACTACAGTTAATACGGGTGCAGATGTCTTCAGGGTCCTGATTTCAGTTCCTTTAGTTACGTACCCACAAGTGGGATAGCTGGGTAGTTCTAGTTCTGATTTTTTGAGGGACCCCCAAACTGTTTTCCATAGGGCTCGCCATTTCGCATTCCCAATATTACAGCACCAGTGCACAGAGGGACCAATTTCTCCTCAATCTCACCAGCAGTTGTTAACTTTTCTTTTTTTTAATTTTTGTCAACTTAACAGGTGTGAGGTGGTATCTCACTGTAGTTTTGATCTGCATTTCCGTGAAAGTTACCACCGTGGAGGCCATACCTGTTTGGCCATTTGCGGGTCTTCTGTGGGACAATGTCTATGCAGGAGAAAGAATCCAGTTACAGAAGAAGTAACCCAGTATCGAATACTGCATGATATACAGCATGATTCTACCGAAATGATCAGACTCATAGAATCAGGGAATAAAATGGTAGTTTCCAGGAGTTGGGTGGACGGTGAAATGGAGAGTTCGTGGTTCCATTAATATAAAATTTCAGTTATGCAAGATGATTAAGTTCTAGAGACTGGTTGTACAACACAGTGCCTAGAGTTAACAATATAAGGGCCCTTCAAATTTTAATAAGACCGTAACTATCAGGCAAGGTGTTCTTACCACAAAACAAAACGGAACAAAAAAATCCACAGAGGGATACACAGACACTGCAGGAAGCATTGGAGACGTCCCCTGTCCTGTTTTACCCATAGATGTGTGCATACGTCCAATGTCCTCAGGTGGTATGCAGTTAAAAAGTGCCATTTTCTGTGTGTCAGCTATAAGCGAATAAAGCTGAAGATAACTAACTAAATAAATAAATAAATACATACAGTTCACCCTCCAAACATATTTATCGTATCAAAAGTATCAAAAGCAGACTTAGGGGGAAAAATTCACGTTACATTCAAGGCTAAGAAGATAGTTTCTTTGAGAATCAATACAAGGAAACTTTTTTTTTTCATTTCCGAACGCTATAATATATCAAGAAAAATTGAAAAGAGCACTTTCATAAAGAAAGCCCGGCTCTTTAAAGAGTCACAACTCGATAATGGAAAATTTTTCCATTTAGAAATTGTTTATCCGTATGAAAGAAATCCTGCCAAAAACGAGCTGGGAATCTTTCATGAGTTCACAGGCACCGTTTGCCAACGTGATCCAATTTTTCTCTTGTTGAAACGGCTTCATTAATTTAATGTGCAAGAAATAAATATTTGATGTGGAATTAGCTGGAGATTATTATGGCCATAATGGAACCTCTCCAAACAAACAGCTGCTCTGGCACTTTACATGCACGAGAAGCAAGGCACAAGATGGAAAATAGAATGACACACCAGCTCTACGGAGGAAAAAAGTTAAAATATTCAATTAGCGAGCACGTTCCTCATTTAGAAGTTTGGTGATGGTTTATCGAAGCATAACCACAAAAATGCTGCCACCCGTTTAGCCAAACATCCATCCACCGGAATCATCACGGAAACGCTTGCCCGCAGATGCCACACGGTCTTGCCCGAGGAGAAAATATCACGGAAATAGATATTGACCCGTTCTGCCAATTCTTTCAGGTTATTCATTTTATTTATATACGGACGTATGTCATTGCGTATTTGTTGAATTTGATTATTCCATATTACTACTTCTATGCGTGCTACGAACACCTATTTTTCTATCCACATGTAATTGTAACGATGCCACTTTAGGAGGGAATGTTCTAGAAACTTTCCGGAAATCTCACCGTTGGCTGGGTTGTTTCGATTTTGAAGAAGCCTTTGACATTTCACGGCACCTGCTCAGACCCCGTGAAGGAGCTCATTCAGGTACTTACACTCCCCGTGAGTTTTACAGAATTGTGCCTTCCTTGCGGGACACGCCATAGGACGTGGAGTTAGTCGTCTTTCTCCGCTGCTGCGCCAGGAAGCACCTGAGGGTGGAGATTGTGACAAATATCTCGGGATCTCCGAATCCTGAGATAATTCCTGACACAGAGGAGCTCAGTGTCGTTCTTCGGAAGGCCGCCCGAAGCTGTGTGCAGTACAGGAGGAGGACGGCATAAACGTCACAGGGCAGCGTCATGAGCGCCGCAGAGAACTGTTTGCTAAAAACAAATAGACGGTGTCTTTTATGAAGAGGGGAGCAAGGCGCATTCTCTTTTCCGTTCTCCCCCCCTTGGGGAGTCAACAGCGAAAGGTCAAAGGGAGCTCCCGGAACTGGTAAAATTCTGGCTCGGGAGCCCAGATCTGAGTATCAAAGCGGTCAGGAATCCCTGCTTAAATAACAGTGGTTCGTCTATTCTTCTAGAACACAGACTTGGCGCAGGCTTATTACTTATTGGGTTTTGTCCCATTTTCGATGAAATCCTGCAACGCCCTGCATTTTACCCTTACTCTGCTGTGAAACAGGCCCTGCTCCGGGGGAGGCCAGCTTCTGTTGTTTTTTGTCCCAGCCCCTGCGGCCTCCGTGAGCAGCCCAGACAGGCACGAAGCACAAGGCACCACAGAGAAACAGAGGAGGAAGGAGAAGCATCAGCGTCCACCACTGTATCCTGGTGCAAAGAACGGTCTCGTTCTACACCGAGGCAGATCCTCCCTGAATGCTGGGGTTAGTGCTCCGTCCCCTGCAGCCCGTGTGGCTCTGTGGTGTCCCTAGGGCAGAAGCGATGCTCTGAATCTCCCACGCCTCGGTACCCAAAGGTAACCCAGCTTCCGCCTACAGCTGGTGTCATTATCACCTCCTGACCGAGCCAGCACGCTTTGGGGGTAGCCAGGTAGCCACACAGACAGGTAACAGGCCAGTGCCTGCCAGCAGCCCAGCCGAGGTCCCAGCTGACTGTCCCCAGACATGAGAGAGTCACATTTCAGATGACAGCCTCCAGCGACGCTTCCAGCAAGCCAGCTGTCACCACATGGAACAGAGACAAGCGGCACCCCCTGAGACCAGCTCAAATCGCAGATTTGTGAAAAATAAAAAAATAAATGGTGGCCATAGATGTCAACCGGTAAGGGTCGGAGTCTTGTTGGGGAGGAAAGGAAAAGTGAGACACACACCCGCCAGACCTGGGCCCACCTAATAAAGGTGTTTTTAGCTAATAGTGTACAAAAGCTATTCAAATGTTGGCACTGTCGTTACTCACGTCCTGCTCCCCCCGCGTTGCACAGTACGGAGAGGAGATTTAGCATAAGCATCCTCGTGGGGAACCAGAACTCAAGTCATTTCTGCTGGCCGGGAGCTTACGGCATTATAGAGAAAACAGGGACAGACACATAAATTAGTGCCACAGAAGAGTGCACGGGAGTGCTTTGCAATTTATTCGTACACAACTCGTGTGTTGAGAACCACCGTAAGCCAGGAACACTGGCCGGTTGCACTATAAACACTGCGGGGATGCTGAGGGCTGCGTTATCAGGGATGTTACATTCGTGTAGGTGCGGGTAACCATCACACTAGGAAAGGGATAAAATAAAACCAGCGTCGGCGGAGACCGGTGCAGGACGGGGCCAGGCGGAGACGCTGAGGTGCACCAGGACTTTAGATGCGGTATCAGGGAATTCTTCGATAAAATGGCATTTACGCCGTGACCCTGTCGTGAACGCCGGCTGGCTTTTTGCCAACATACAAGGAACCAGTGAGGGGAGAAAGCAGTCACTGTTGGAGAAAGGCTTTGGGAAACGCCGTCGGAATATAAGAAGCAGGGCCAAAGCAGTGAAAGGCATATCTTTTGGAGAAAGGGGCAAGCCGTGAGTGGAAGGCCGTTGGAAGGTGCTGGAACTGTATTATTCTGACTGCAGTGAGAAGCTGCTAGGTGGTGGTCAGCAGGAGAGTCTAGCAATTATCAGTATATATTGCTGATAAATCATGTCCACTCCCGTGTGCGGGCTGGGCCGGAGTAGACACAGGGACATGGCGTGGGAGGCTGCAGTCCCTCGTTGTTCACAGAGTCCCTATTTGCAAGTTCACCCACTCGCTGCAATCTGTTCGTAACCCGGAAACCCATACTCCAGTCCACTGGGGGCTCATTCAGAGATTTTCACACAGCGGTGAAAAATTTCAAGCAGCGTTCTGGTTGGGGTTGACCAAGGTGGCACTCTGCGTTGTTTCGAGTCTCAGACTATCAACAAGTGTCCTCTCTGGGGACAGCTGAGTGCCCCGTTTCCCACATTTCTGTGCCCTCTGTGATGTCACTGTGGAAAATGACCTGCAACCCAGTGCCGATGTGCCGTCCGGTGTTCGTAAGCGCGAGAAGCCGGTGACGTGTTTCACGGAGAAAACACATGACTTGCCTGTGCTTCTTGGTAGCCCGAGTTGTTAGCACTGGGTCCCACGCGAATGACCAAAATTGTCTTTTAAATATGGTGTCTTTAGGGGCGCCTGGTTGGCTCAGTTGGTTGAGCATCTTACTTCGGCCGAGGTCATGGTCCCACAGATCCTGGAGTTCGAGCCCCAAGTTAGGCTTGGGATTCTTTGTCTCTCTCTCTCTCTGCCCCTTCCTCACTCGCGTGCTGTCTCTCCCTCAAAACTAAATAAACGTCAGAAAACAATTATATGTGGTGTCTTTAAACAGAAACATGCTTAAAACAAGGTTGTGTATTGATCAGCTGATAAAAATGTAGTGACCAGAGAGTCCCAGAAACCGACCCTGATGTTCCAGCCCTCAGGCATGCTTGGGTAGTCGCTAATCGACTGTTAACAGCTCCATCACAGACCGTAACCACGAGAGAATTGACTGTGTTTCACTAGGTCCACGTGGTGGTCCTCCGAGGTTATGGGGGTAAGGAGTGGTTGAGTTTGGTCAAGTGATGGGGACTGAGAGTGACCTGGGTGTCAGGCATGAGAAATCCAGCGCTATTCCCCGGTTTTGACGTTGGGCATAAGCTAGGAAAAGATTCTTCCATCCGAGGAGAAGACAATCACATATGGGTTTATGTAGAATCCAGCGTTTGAACCTGGAAAGAATAGGCTCATTGATACGAAATTCATCTTCTGATCACATGCGCACGTGTATTTATGTGGGACTTGCGTACTCACCGGGCACAGGAAATGCAACTCGGGAAAGTTAGGAGCAAATTAGAGTCATTGCTTATGGTGCTTTTAAGGATTGTATTTCGTTTGTAGGCATCAAGAACCCCAACCCTTATCCACAGCAGCAAATATATTAACTCAAATGAATCACAGGCTCATGTAATAAAAAAATGCTCTCAGAGGTAAGAAAAAAGGATACCAAAGGTAATACATGTTTTTCTCTTTGTAAAGCTAAAACATAGAAATGAAGGTTCCGATACGGGAGCAGAGTCTCACTCTGCAGGAGTTAAGATGCTTAGTGCTGTCAGTCACTAGACAACATCTAGATAAGAGAAACCAATTACTTTACAAATAACACCCTTCCTGCCCACCTTCCCTCCTTCCTTCTCTGCTTCCCTCCACAATTTTATTTTTCAGTATTCCCTGAACACTTCTGGTGTTTAAGAGACTGCTCCAGAATCTAGGAATACTGTAGAACTTACATTCTGTTGGAGTGGGAGGCACAGCAATATCAAGCAAAAATATATTTCACAGGGTTATTTCTTTAAATGCGACAAAATGCGGTGAAGAAAACAGAATTACATGCTACAGGGTAAGGGTGATTGTCGGCCTATTTATATGAGATGGTTAAGGAAGCAAACCCAGTAATGCTTTTATGGCTAGAAAAATAAAAATGGAAATCCCATTCTATACTAGATGGTGTATTTCTTTCCTTGTTTTGTTTAGTTTTTCTTTTAGAGAGAGAGAGTGCAAGCAGGGGAGAGGGGCAAAGAGACAACATCTCAGGTAGGCTCCACATTCGTCACAGAGGCCACAACCCCGGGATCACCACCTGAGCTGAAATCAAGAGTCAGATGCTCAACCGACTAAGTCACCCAAGCGCCCCTAGCTGGTATATTTCTGTACATTCTCTATCTCCAAATATGTAGGCGGGGCGCCTGGGTGGCTCAGACTTTGGCTCAGCTCAGGATCTCACGGTTGGTGAGTTCGAGCCCCGCGTCGGGCTCCGTGCTGACAGCTCAGAGCCTGGAGCCTGCTTTGGATTCTGTGTCTCCGTCTCTCTCTCTCTCTGCTCCTCCCCTGCTCCTCCTCTGTCTTTCTCTGTCTCTCAAAAATAAATAAACGTTTAAAAAAACACTCATTAACACAATGTATATGATCAAAAAAAATAAGAAAAAATAGTAGGCATCAATGATTTGTCTTTAACCCATATTTAGCTGTGTTGTTTTTTATTTTTTTAGCCATGACTTTGTTTCCTACAGAGCAGACAGTAAGTTGAAGCCCAGTCGGGGGAACCATTAGTTATGAACAGGTGGCACCTCTGGGTAAGCCGCCTCCCCCACTGTCAGACTTGGTGGTTTTTAGTCGGATGCCCTCAGGCCGTAGCATCATTATGTAAACGGCAGTTCCAGAGACGCCCTCTCCGTCTTATCGTTAACAAACACACGGCGTGATAATTTGGAACCTTAACGTTTCAGCATCACTGACTGTCTGGTTGCAAATTCCAAATCTCCGGCATAAGGTTATTTGCTTACAGGCACAACAGGCGTTATCTCTGTGATCATGAGTCACAATGGACCTTGTCACTTCATTCAAGGACTGTTCAGGTTTTCCACACTCCCAAGTTCCTGTCTTTCTGGGAGGACTCTGACGTGTGAAGGTTAGACCGTGTGGCCGGACACCGTTTAAGGTTCACCGATGCAGGAAGAGGCTCTGAACTTCCCAGAATCACACTCGTGCCGAGGGTCCAAGGGACAGTCAATGCAAAACCATATAGCCACCCAACTCTACTGGTGTCCCAACCTGCGGTTTTGGGGGGTCAGATACGTAAATCATACGTCGATATAAATTTTCCATGAAGAAAAAGGACCAAAGGTGATTGAGATCCTACTATCTCAAAAGAAATGGATGGAATCCTTGCCAGCACCATTTAGGGACAACATTGCTCCCCACGTGCCCTAAGGAGAAATCACTGGCTGAATGCGAGAACAGAAGCGCACCCCCCACAGTTTTTGCCAGAATTCCAGGTGAATTCCAAACGTATGATTTCATTATTTCATTCTAAATTCCTTTTTTTTCAAATGAAGAGTATTTTATGTGTTCCTCATAGGCATCAACCAAGAAAGATTTTAATTCGGCTTTCCTTAAAAAATTCACCGTTCTTTCTCCTACTGTTTAATAACACGTTCTAATACGAAACCATGGCTGAGACCTAAAAATTCACTTCGTGACTTACGTGGTGGCTTGTCAGTGGTAGCAAGGTTGAAATGAACACGAGGTACAGATACTTGTCCCAAGAGTGTACGCATATATATTTATATATACATATATATGTGGTGTATATAAATATATTTTGCTATGGGTGACCATCAAACTGTAGACCGATTTTTGCCTAATCATATTTCAAACATAGTGTTCACTTAAAAATATATACATTAAATATACATTTAATATAATTGTTGCTGTAGATAAAGATGGAGGTTCTTGATATGTACAAATTATTTACATAAATATACATACTTTAATTTCTTTCCTTCCTCCTTTCCTCCCTAACCTGTGGAAACCTCAGCGACAGAGAAAAGTAGGTGTGAATTAAGCTGTCCGTGTTGGCAATCTAGGGAATACATTATAGCACACTCTCTCCTACTTGCTTTCTCTGCTCAAGACCCGCGTTAAAATTCCCCAGCCAAAGATAGTTCATGGAGAATCAACATAGACTGTCCGATATGCATGTCAAAGCATTGCTATAATCTTATCTCTTATATAATCTCTCCATCGACTTATATTGCGTTTGCTTATTATTAAAACATCTGTGCCCTGAAGCAAGGTGTCAGGGCAATGTTTATGAATTCATTTTAATATATACTATGAGAATCAACATATTTACTATACCTATAATGAATATTTAACAGTGTGTAGTAAAACCATATTTAAATGTATGCAACAGCATTCTGAACACAGTATATTAATGATTCAAATACATCCACATGTATGTGGGTGTATCTGTGTGTGTATAGGGAGAGAGAGATAATTTTTTAAGTGTATTTATTTTGAGAGAGAGAGGGAGAGAGAGAATCCCAAGCAGACTCCCACTGTCATCGCAGAGCCAATGCGGGGCTTGAAATCACGAACCGTGAGATCGTGACCTGAGCCGAAATTAAGAGTTGGATGCTTAACCGACTGAGCCACCCAGGCACCGCTATATAGAATTTCTTTTAAGTTTGTTTATTTTGGGCGTACAGAGAAGGGGAGGGGCAGAGAGAGAGAATCCCACGGACACGGGGCTTGATCTCAAACCTTGAGATCATGACGTGCGCTGAAACCAAGAGTCTGGTGCTTAACTGACTGAGCCACTCAGACGCCCCTATAAAATCCTGTATGACTGTTTACAATTCATCGTCCACAAGCAAGCTATGATGAATAGTTGTACGGACTCTACAGGATTAAATTGTTAGACTGCATATATAATTAACTTAAAACCAATCCTCAGTGGGGCACCTGGGTGGCTCAGGCGGTTCAGTTTCCCACTCTTGATTTTGGTTCAGGTCACGATCTCACGCTTCATGAGTTCCAGCCTTGCCTCAGGCTCTGCACAGACAGTGTGGAGCCTGCGTGGGATTCTCTCTCCCTCTCTCTGCCTCTCCCCCACTGTGTTCTCTCTCAAAAATAAATAAGCTTAAAAAAAAGAAAAGAAAAAACAAAACAATACTCAGCACGCTGCAGTCCCAGAATTTAAGTTTCCCATTATTTTATACATTTCATTCCCTTTCTATACAGCAAGCATCCACCGGGGAATGTCTCCTGCTCCTGTGGCTAACTGTAGCATTTTTAAAACACAATAAAACCTAATAAAATAATATTTTACAAGCAAGAGAATTAATTTCTATTAACTACTTATCTGTTTGTATAGTACGTCACCATAAATCAAATAAAAGCATGATATACCCTGCAGCAGAGGACACATAATATACCCATCCTAACATGATTCTTATTACCTGCCTTTCCCTCCGGAGGAATGCAGTGAGCGAATTAATGAAATCTGCTTCTATTACGGATTCATTGCTTTTGAAATGAAGATCCAACTCTGGAAGTTCCAGAATTTAAATCGAAAGTCGAGTAGGAATTCTGAAGTCGGTGGTAGAGAAGGGACAGGTGGTTTCTGACGGGGAGAGTTTTGAAAGCGTGAGGCCATGGGTGCCTGGGGGTGGTTTGTAACTAAAGCCTAAAAAATGCCCAGCCTGATACTTTTAGCTTGAAGTCCCGGAGAGCTGTGGGAAACCCACGCCACCTACCAAATGCAGAGTTGCAAACTGAAGCATCTTACGGAGTCTTCAGTCCCTAAGGGCACCCACCAAACAGACAGTAGTATAGCTCCTTCCAGAAGTGGGACATACAACGCGTGGGCTATTACCGTTTCTTCCGTCTGCACGGGATGCAGCTTTCCCCGGGATATGTCTCAGCTAGGGAAAGCAACAATGGGCCAAGGCACAGTTGGTTCATATGGGAAACTTTGGTGTGTGTGCAGAGGGGAGATAGATGGGGCCTGGCGGCCTCACAGTGCAAGTCAGGCTGTGTGTCCTCAGGCTTATTGTGACTTCCGAATGTAATGGCGTTCTCTCCTCTAAACGGTTCATGATGGGAAGACAAGGGTGAGGCCGTTTCCGAAACACAGTGCAGGACTGGCAGGAGGAGGTACGTGGTTAATATTTGTTGGATAAACGGAGGACGGTCACTGGATGCGTTCAATGGTGAGATGGATGGATGCCTGTGTGGACGGATGGTTCGTGGAGTGTAGACGGAGCAAAATGAGAAATTGTTGATTACGTTGGTTTGAAGTTTTTCAAGAATGCATATAAAACAGGGTAGTCCCCTCAGAGAAGTAATGAATCGGACAAAGCCTCTGGTGACAGGTCTTAAGCTCCATGATTCCTTGACCGCTGCTGGACAAGAACCTTCTACCCTGTATACAGAACATGAAAACGAGCTCTAGATGATTGAGCGAGAGGTGACTAGAGGTCCGAGAAAACCCTCGGAGCTTCCTGCTGGGCAGCCCTGCGTTTTGTTTCCAACGCACCCCCTCTCCGGCTTTCTCTTCCTGTTTGACATTTGGGCACTTTTTAGACAAGGGTGGGCTTGGTTACCTCACAAATGTTATATATTGCTTCAGTTTCTTTTCTTCTGCTCTCGCTACGGGACGGGGCTTCTGGATAAACACGATTCTGACCACAGAACACTAGAAAACCCTAGGTTTTGCACAGGAGCAGATCCCCGAGGCCCTGGAAGTTCGTGAGAACATCGGAGAAGGGGATGTTTGGGCATCTCCACGAAGAGAGGTCAGGAAGGCGACGGACACGCTAGAGAGTTTCACTTGCATCATTCCACTGAGACCATCCCTGCTGACGGTAAACGTCCTAACAGTTAATTACACGTCCAAAGGTGGCACCGTACAGGCGGGAGCGTGCCAGCCTGCACAGCTTCCCAGGCCGGCATGTGCAAGGACGGCCCCGGTTACAGAGGTCAGGGCAGGAAGAACCACCGAGGGACGCCAGCAGAGTGTTTCCAGGGATTGCAGACGGCGTGTGAAGGATGCGTTTCAGCAGGGACACTGACAAAACGCTAACCAAAGGTGCAGCTATGAATCACAGGGACCGAAAAGAAGGCAGGAAGTCAAGGAGGCGTAGGATGGAGGGGAGATGCTGGACCTGATTCTAAGATGAGTTTTCCTCAAGCAGCCAGTGAGGACATTCTCCAAGTGTTCCGTGATAATGCAGGCTGTGTCTTCTGAGCATGCTAGCACGACCTAAAGGGACTACGGCGGAGACACAGTGTCCATTACCTGTGGCAGCCTGCACGTGTCTGTGGGGATGACCGTCAGAGAATTCGGGAACCGTCTGCCCTAAGATGGAGTATAATTTTTATCATCTTCAGTGGCACGGTAGATGGCTTCTCTGTGACAGCCGTTGCCTCACTCGAAGGTGACATGCGTGTCAGGTGTCTTCACCCACAAGCACCTGCCAGTGCACCGGATGCAAGTGCCTCAGAAGGGCTCCGACGAGCGCCTACTGGCCGAGCGCCTTGACTCTCTCGTGTCAGTATGGTGCTTATGGTTGAACATGTCTTCACGTGCAGGGGCGCCTGGGTGGCTTGGTTGGTTCAGCGTTCGGCTTTGGCTCAAGTCATGATCTTGCAGTTCGTGAGTGTGAGCCCCACGTCGGGCTGTCGGTCAGCACAAAGCCCGCTTCGGGTCCTGTCTCTCTCCCTCTTTCTCTCTTGGCTTCTTCCCCATGTACTCTCTCAAAAATGATAAGTTTTCAAAAATGTTGTTTAAATGTCTTCACAGACATTCACTCATTAAAATCCTCCACCATTCCGTGAGGCCAGTGCTAACCTCATCTCACGAGGAGAAAACAGAGAGGCTGAGAGATGTGTCCTACTAAAGGCAGAGCTGTCTTTGTGCCGCAAGGTGAAGAGCCCTCTCCTGTCTTCTCTAACAGTGGAAAGGCAGTGGCTATATCCCCGAATGTCCGCCGTTTAACCAGTCCTAGAAGCACTCACAAATCTGAGAAGGTGACGTGCCACATTGGAGGTTTAGTCTTTCGTTCTTCAGTGGTCGCACCTACAAAACGCTGGTCGTAAGAAAAATACCTAAGAGGCACCCGGGTGGTTCAGTTGGCTAAGTGCGTGACTCTTGATTTTGGCTCAGGTCTTACGATCTTACGATTCATAGGTTTGAGCCCCACATCAGGCTCTGCGCTGTAGACCCTGCTTGGGATGTTCTCTCTCTCCCTCTCTGCCCCTCCCCTGCTTGAACACTCTTTCATGCTAAATAGACATTAAAAACAAAAACAGAAACAGGAAAATAGCTAAACCGCAGAGCACTGTGAGAATTAAGTAAATGAACACATGTGAACTTCCTGGAACAGTACTCGGCAGAAGGCCACCATCATCACTCTTGTTGAGGCTGCATTAGGACGACGGAAATGAAAATTGCACATTTTCTGTGGGGAAGCCAGATGTTCATGTGTGAGGTATCTCCCGTCAGTAATAAAGAGTTATATTTTGGGGGCGCCTGGGTGGCTCAGTCGGTTAAGCGTCTGATTTCGGCTCAGGTCGTGATCTCACGGGTCGTGAGTTCGAGCCCCGCATCGGGCTCTGTGCTGATGGCTCAGAGTCTGGAGCCTGTTTCAGGTTCTGTGTCTCCCTCTTTCTCTGCCCCTCCCCCACTTGCTCTCTCTCTCTCTCTGTGTCTCTCTCTCTCTAAAAAATACATAAATATTTTTAAAAGTTTTTTAACAAGGTATTTTTTGGCTCCTATTGGAAGCGCACAAATTTCGGAGGGCTGAACACTTTCGAAAGCCAGTTAACCTGCCAGCCGTTCCCCACAGGGTCTCAGGATCCGGCCCATCAGCCACAAAGCTACACGCAGTCTCACACACTCTCTCGTAGACATTCCCTGCCTCGTACCTGGACTGCTACCTGCTGCCCGCCAAGGACTCCATCCTCCCGGCGACACCAGAGAGGAATCCGGACGTCCCGTCAGGACACGGTGGCTCTGAAGGAGCCGTGCGGTGTTCGGCACACCCGCTCGGAGGGCACAGTGCCCCCAAGATCCGGTCTTTCTGCTGGCATTTCATCAACACGGCGGCAGCAGTAATCCCCTAGGAGAATTGGCAGAGAGCGTTCAGTAAATAACACTCACGGGTTCCGAGTTAGTGAGTAAAGGCCGCAGTTAGCGTAGGATGGCTAACACGATCTGCCGGCCGGGTACCAGGGGCCAGTGGGAAGGATGTGGGGTGTGGGCCTCTGGCCGCAGCAGCCGCATCACAGAACCTCTGACGTCACAGAGAAGGCAGTGCCAGCGAGGGTGACATGACAAAAGCACCTCCAGATGTCCTCTGCACTGACGCAGCCCTACTGCCTGCCCCCACCCGTGCCCGCTCCTCGAAGGCACCAAGGAGTGGGTTCACACATTAGCTCAACGGACACTAAGGAATGGCTGCTGCTCACGGAGCCACGGTAGGTGCTGGAAAGCGAAGAGCGAGGACGGCCCACCAGGCTTCTGGAGCTGATATTCGAATGGATGGGGACAGACGCTACACAGAGAGGAAGACAAGCGATGATGGTGGTTGGAATCAGGGACAATGAGGACAGCGAAGGAAGGTGATGGAGTACGCTGGCTGAGAGCAGCTGCTCTTGCAGAAAACAGCAGAGCCAACGGGCAGGACAGGAACCTGGGGGCAGGGAGGGCCACTTCTGTTCCTGGGTGTGAAATCCCGGCTGAAGAACGGAATGGTGGTAGCGGCCAACCATGAGAACTCTGGCGACAATGGGGTGTTTGGGGAGGAGGACCGAGAGCAGCCAAGCTGCCAAGACGGAGCTTGGGAGGTTCTGGAGAGGTCTGGCGTGCGGAGAGAGCAACAAACACCAGGAGGGAATGTTCTGGGAGAGAGGTGTGTTCATGGAGCCGGGCGCCACGAGAGAGCGTGGGTCTCGTTCGCATCGGCATGGAGAGCCGCCGCAGGAGCGGTAGGAATCCCCTGCAGCGAGCCGACTTGTGGGACCACGCCGCCGCCGAGTGGCAGGTGGGTGCAGCGGTTGTGCAGGGGCATCGTGGGGAAGCAGCGTGCCCCCGGGGCCGGTCGCAGCCCCACAGGCAGGACTGCTCATGTGCACACGGCCCAGAAGCTGTCCGCCTCCTCACACATTTACGAGATACAGAAGGCACGACATACTTGCTCTCGGACGGGACCCGGTATATCCATTAGGAAAATGCTCTTCCAGTAGAAGTAGAACATAAAACAGACGCCACTGAACACATTATTAAGGCCCAGCCTTAGCTGCTGCCGGTATGAAGGCGAACGATCCCAGTGCGAATCAGGACGCCCCGAGGATGGGCACAGAAGGCCGTCCAGTCTCAAACATCACTCCTGAAGAGGAGAAGCCGTGGGGTATGCAATCGGGAAAGACACCTTGGGAACGTTTCACCGCACACTTTGCTAAAATTTCCTTCTTTGTTTAGATATTTAAAAATCGCACGATTTACGGGTGCCGGGCTAGCTCAGTTAGTAGGACACGCGACTCACAGTCTCAGGTGGTGAATTCAAGCCCCGCACTGGGCACGGAGCCTACTTTTAATGGATTAATTTAAAAAATTAAAAATCGCGTTATTTCAGGGATGGCTGAAATGGAACAGTTGTATCCAGTAATTTTATTGACATGGCAAAATAGGGCGATTTCTCTCTTCTTTTGATTTTTTTTTTGTCGGAACACGATGAGTTCACTCGGACCCGTCCAGTGTGGACGCCCCCCTCTCTATCTCAGCCTTGCTGCTGCTCTGAGTCTCCCTACTGTAAAGCCGATCCTGTTCGTTGTAAAGTTCCAGTCGCACCCTCCTTTCTCCCCAGCGTCCGTGTACAGCACTTTCTCACCTCACTTCCTGCAGGGGCGCTCGCCCCAGTTTTATTTCCAGTGTCTGGTTCCCAGCCTCCCATTGTAGAGTATTCTACTTTGCGCATTCGACTCCTGGAAAATGATTTCCTATTGCCTAGTTTGGGGGCGTAGATGTGTAGCAATTTTTTTTTTATCAGGTTTTCCCAGAAGGCATTTGCTGGTGTTTATGGAGTTAGGCTATTACAGCGCGCAAGCTGCGCTCTGCACAAGGCCGTCCCTGGCGTTGCTCTCGACGGCAGCGCTGTGGGCCACGCGGCGGCCATGCCGAAGTGGACCCTGAGGTCTGAATCGTTTCCACTTCGATTTTTTCCAGTGCGTCGAAAAGGCACCAGGAGGTATGGCTGTGTGACTGATTAAGCCAGAACCTTTTTTTTTTTTCCCAGATGACGATGATGATGAGAAGGCCCTGATTGCGTGCTGCATTCGGAGACGGGAAACTTTTAGGCGAACCTCATGAATCCTCTGACCCTGACAGAGAATATCACATGGAATCGGGGCAGCCCGGGAGAAAGGAGAGAGAAACCTCCTGCAATCATATGCAGCTGTCAAGAACGAAGCAGCCACTAACTCTTCGTAGGGAGCCTCTCAGTCGGGGATATAAAAATAGAAAGAGACACTCAAAACGTACACTGTCACTCACCTTTGTCCCTGGCAAACTGCTTTGCCAAATGCCAGATAGAAAAAAAAAAAAAAAAGCAGCCTTATAAACAGTGGCAAGATCAAGGTCTATTGTTGCCAAGGAAATATTCCCGCCTAGAAATGTCTGGAGACTGGAGGAAAAAAAAGAAAAAATGGCAAAGTGCTTCCCTTGAGGTCGTTGACGCCTGACAGAAATCTGTGTCAAGTCTTTCTGAGTCCAAAGAGTTTATTGGGGTGGTGTGGGCACACACGGCCTGAACCCTCAAGAATGGGTTCCTCGAGAGGCCACGCGCTGTTATGTGCCTGCCTCCTGCACAGGACACCTGTAGACGGTAGAGTTCCTGCCGTTTTGCAAAGGAAGGTTTGCTCATATGCTCTGCGTCACTCATAAAAGCCACACAATAAAACATGCCTCGAATTTTACTTTGGGGGCGGTTGCAGTGGGTGCGAGGGAAGGGAGAGAGAGATTTCTACAGATAAATGTGTGTTTTCTCTTATGAGCAAAGGATCATATTAGACAGATGAACCTCTCTTTGGCTTATCGCTCCGCAAATGTCGACCTAAATCCTCAAGCCGAGCTTCTCAAGCTACTGCACGTGGGTCCATAAGAGCACCGAATTCCTCCGAGTTTTCCGACGGATTGCATCCTGACGCATCTTTATGTTTTGATTTTGTGCTCTGTCTTCATCGGGAGTTGACTCGTGACCGTGTGGCTGTCAGCAGGTGTGGACATGAATGAATGAACAGGCTTGTCTTTCGTGGAGGCTGTGTATGCCTCATTTTCCTGAGCGCCTCGTTTCCGGGGGTGTCTAGAAATCCTGTCCTCGGTTGTGTTGCACACACAGTTCTAAGACGAGGCAGCCTAACTGGTCAGCCCATGCCACAGCAGGATGTGTTTGTCTTCTAGATGGCTCAGCCAAGGGGGGACATCTCCATAATCTACTATGACATGAGTCGATGACACATGATACCTATGAAGAAAAATGACACAGAAGTGAAAAGATAGTAAGTGCAAAAGCGAATAGCGAGCCATTTGGGATGGTAGACACTCGTCATGAAAGGAGGCTCACGGGCACCTGGATGGCTCAGTCAGTTAAGCCCAGTTGGTCATCCAAGTCTTGCTTTTGGCTCAGGTCAATGATCTCCTGATTCCCGAGAGGGGGCCTCACGTAGGGCTCTGCCCTGAAAATTTGGAGCCTGCTTGGGATTCTTTTTCTCCCTCTCTTTCCGCACGTTCCTCACTTGCACCCTCTCTCAAAATAAATAAATAAACTTTAAAAAATAAAGATAGTTGGGATGAACACTGGGTGTTATATCTAAACCAATTTGAAAATAAACTATTATAAAAATAAAAAAATAAAAAAAAATAAAAATAAAAATAGAAATAAAGGATGGACTCAATGCTTTGGAAGGGACAGATATTCCTCGGTTATTCATAGAGGACTTAGAAATAGCTTGCAGCCCACAGAACTGCCAGGTCACCGAACCTGAATATCTCATTTTCCCAGTTTCTAAGCAAACCCTACTTTTTTCTGGTGCACCAAATCTTTGTCTTACTTTACGGGACTGTCATCTTGATTGTTGCCATCTCTGCTGGGTTGAGATAATGAGAGTTCTTCAAGGTGCTTTTTGTTTTTTGTTTTGGTTTGTTTTCTAGAGTAGATATTATTGGGATATTACTGCAAACCCGTTGAAAACACATATTTGGACCTAAGCTACATAATAGATCTGATTTGGCCCCCGTCGGTGTTATCACTCAGTCTCGGTCATGACGACGATGTCACGTTACTATCTTACCTTACCAGTTTTCTGCCGTGTAGACGTGAAGCTGAGAACTTCCCTTGCACAAGCGCGCGTCGGCAGCTCTGGCTAACCAGCACGAGGATCGCGGTCCCACGACAGAAGGTGTCCTCCACACAGTGCTGGGAACGGAGAGGATGAAAGCGCCCAGCGTCAAAGAGGTAAGGAAATCATGGCGCCTACATACAGCGAATCCTGCTGCTGCTGAAGAGTTATGTTTCCAGGCGCCTGGGTGGCTCAAAGGGTCAGGCGTCCGACTTCGGCTCACGTCACGATCTCACAGTCTCCGGGTTCGAGCCCTGCCTCTGGCTCTCTGCTGTCGGAGCGGAGCCCATTTTAGGTCCTCTGTCCCCCTTCTCTTTCTGCCCCTCCCCCACTGGTGCTCCCTCTCCCAAAAATAAATAAACATTAAAAAAAAAGAATTTGGGTTTCAATATATGGATTTATGGGTAAAGTTCAAACATAGAAGTGGGAAACAAGCCGTAAGAGTATACAGAATTGAAATTTGAAAGTTACATATATATACACCTATTTACACCCCATATGCACACACGCCCATCACACTTACTAGAGAGAGAAAGAGAGAGGGGAATGGTGGAGGAGGAGGATGCAAAGGAATAGTATTCAGAGTCTTGAGAGAGATTAACAAATCACGATCTCTAGTAAAGACATCATTAGGTCACTTTTAGTGTCTTCTTTGCCTTTTAGCGTCTCTAAAATAAAATTAAATACTATCCCAAAGGCGGGATATAAATCTCTGAAGGTGATTCTTCCACAGATCTGTGACTTGCTGTTTTGCTACCACGGGCTTCCCCGGAAGTTAGTTACTCTTGCCCTGTTGGTGCGGGAGAATTGCAGTGTTCGCTTCAGATGTATGCAAAGACCATACAAATTATTAAATCTGTAGCTTACATTAACACCCCCACCCCCCCCAAAAAAAGGAGTCTGCTTTTATGCGACTAATGCTATTAAATACAACTTTCTTATTCCAAGGTGGCCTTTTAGCAGGAAACATTGATAAGCTTGATTATACTTCAGCAAACGCGTCATAGCCAGACAGGCACTGTGCCGACCTCTGTGTGGTGACTGACAGATGGCCGAGTTACCATCTGGTGTTCATTTGATGGTCACCTGGCCAATTGGAGTTAACAAAACAGTGATCCCAGACGCTATAGGGCTGGTGGTAGTGACATTTGAGGAAAGACTTTGCCCCAATCTCTGTCTGTCCACTCAAGAAAGCAAAGATACTCATTTCTTTTTTTTTTTTTTGAATCTTTATTTTAATAGTTTATTTTCAAATTGGCTTGCATATAACACCCAGTGTTCATCCCAACACGTGCCCTCTCCCCCCTCCCTCACCTCCCTCCCCCTCAGTTTGTTCTTAGTCTTTGAGTCCCTCTCTGTGTCTTTTTTTCCTTTCCCCTCTTCCCCTCCCCCTGGTGTTTGCTTAGTCTCACAAAGTCCACCTATTCGTGGAAACATATGGTATCTGTCTTTTTCTGACTGACTTATTTCACTTAACATAATACCCTCCAGTTCCATCCACGTTGCCACACATGGCCAGATTTCATTTTTTCTCATTGCCACGTAGTAGTCCATTGTATATAAGTACCATAACTTCTTTATCCATTCGTCAGTTGATGGGCACTTGGTCTCTTTCCATGACTTGGCTATTGTGGAAAGTGCTGCTATGAACATTGGGGTACACGTGCCCCTATGCATCAGCATTCCTGTGTCTCTTGGGTAGATTCCTAGCAGTGCATTTCTTAACTTAAACCGCTCTTTGAACCATCCATCAGGAAAATCAGACTTCTCATGCTACATGATAAAGATTTATTTTTCACAATTTTGTTTAAATGGCTGAAATTCTTTTCTTTCACACACACGTATATAATATCAGAGTCCTGCGTATAATTTAATGTTATCATTTCGATTGCTACGACGTTGAATCTGGGAAACTTTGTAAAAAGCATTTAAAATTATGTAGCTGTTGTCCTTAAATTTTAATCCTTTTTGTTTTCATTATTTTCTGTTGTAAATGCATGTTCTTATCTGCGATGATAGCACGCTCCTGGACAGTTTTTTTCATTGTCCTTTTCCTCAATGTCCTTTCAGTCTCTTCTGTTGTGCCTGTGATTGGTGGACTCCCCTAAGACCCCATCCTTGGCCTCCAGTTTTGTTCCAGCCACTCTGTCCCCTCAACCAATGGTTTCTATTCCTGAGGCCATCTCATACCTTCGTATCATGACGACTGCCAAATTCTTACCTGCAGCCCTGACCTTGTCTCTAAAAGTCTAAATCCAACTACCTAGTCGATATCTACACTTGGATGTATATAAGGCAACTAACAATTAACATATCCAGCGTGAAGCTTTTGATTCTACGTTGCACGCAAAGATTTCCTGTCTCTTCCTCAGTTTCTCCATCTCTTTAAACAGCAGGTGAAATCAGATTTCCACGTTTGATTTCTGTCTGTCTTACCACACCCCTTAATAGACGATATCAATAGGCCTGTCCACTCTGTTTTTTAAATTGTAGTCCAGGGGTGCCTGGCTGGCTCAGCGGGTAGAACATGAGATTCTTGATCTCAATGTTATAAGTTCGAGCCCCATGCTGTGTGCAGAGATTACTTAAAAATAAAATAAAATCTGGGGCGCCTGGGTGGCTCAGTAGGTTGAGCTTCCAACTTCGGCTCAGGTCATGGTGTCATGGTTTGTGGGTTCGAGCCCCGTGTTGGGCTCTGTGCTGACAGCTCAGAGCCTGGAGCCTGCTTCGGATTCCGTGTCTTCCTCTCTCTCTGCTCCTGCCCCGCTCATGCTCTGTCTCTCTCTCAAAGGCTAATAAACATTAAAATTTTTCTTAATAAAATAAAATAAAATCTTTTAAACATTAATCAATTAATTAATGACAGTCCAATTCTGTCCAATTTCTTTCATGCCCACCCCTGACACCTTGCCTCAGGCTGCAACCATCTTTCATCTTTGCTGTTATGAGGGCTTCCTAGGCTCTCCCAAGAGCACCTTGTCCTGTTGTGCCGTCCAGTAACTATTCACCAAAAATTCCACATTTTTTTGGTCATAAATTATCACTCATGCTCAAACCCCCTCAAGTGCTTCAAATCGTACTTAAAATGGAAGCAAAACTCATAGCTTAGCGTCAAAGGCCTTACATGAATGCCTCTGCCTACGTCTGTAGGCTTATCCCCCATTTCAGCCTCTCAAACACAAGCACATCGTATTTCGTAAAGTTGTTTTCAGGAGTCAGGGAGTTAACATACATCAAGTACTCAGAGCAATATTCACACGGGCACTCAGTAAATTTATTTTTGCACACCGCATTCAATAAATATTAGCTAGCTAATAGGAGGTATCCTATTATCTGGGATATGAACTAACTTGTTTTAAATCCCAAGTAATAATTAGGCAATATTTCTGTCCTGCGGTGATCCTATCCAATTTCCAAATCACCACTGCCGTCTCCAGACTGAAGCGGGTCAGACAGCTAAGGCTTTCAGTTTCTTCTCGGAACTCTGGAGCTTAAAAATACGACAGAATAGCCCTGTAACCATTCTTGCCCGTGTCCAACTTACAAATTTACGTTGGATGTTTTTCCACGAGTGGATTGCTGGATCACAGAATACGCGTGCGTTCAACATTGTAGATACCACCAAACGGCCTCACAGAGTGCTTTTTTCCCCCAGATCGCACACTTACGCTGTATTTTTTTAGGTCTAATCAAATGGGTTTCAAATAAGCTAGGTTGAAAAATAATTCTCCCAGGATATACTCCATATGACAAAATGTATTCCTGTTAGCTCAAAAGATTATTATAATTAGGAAGAAATGTATCCGCATAAAAATTATCTGGGAATTACAAATTACATATCACTCTGCATTTGTACTGCACGTGTCATTATTTGGAATATCTCATTATTTTAATTGCAACCAATTACCCTGGTTGGCATAGTCACAGCAAGCAGTGTTATATATCTTAGGAATAAATTAAATATATCATCTAATAGCTCATCCTAACCTCCTGCCTTTGCATTCATTAAAGGATCAAAGTTCCCCTTAATGCTCGTAGGAATTCGGAATCCGCATAAGTATATCATTAGGCTGACGGTGAACATCTTTGAGGTAGGTTTACCAGCAGTTTGGAATGTTAAATTGCTGGGTAATGCAGATTTCTAATTTTTATTGACCGCATGCGGTTACGAGGGGCTGCAAGAGTCATGTCGACTGTCCCGACTGTAAGGTATAAAACTAACTAAATTCGGAGACGATGTTATGTGATTGTCGTATCAGGTTTTTATTGTTGTGAATCCATACTTCACTATCGATTCCCTAGGTAAATAAATAATTTTCCAATTTCAAAAAAAAAAAATTGATTTTAGAGAGGGAGCCCGAGCTGGGGCGCGTGGCAGAGGGAAAGAGAGAGAATCTTAGGTAGGATCCACGCTCAGTGAGAGCCCGAAAGAGGGCTCGATCCCAGGACCCTGGGATCCTGACCTGAGCTGAAATCAAGATCCGAGTACTCAACCAACTGAGCCACCCAGGTGCCCCTGCAGTTTCTTAACGTCTACAAATATGTTTGCTCAGTGAGAGAGGTGACCGTTTGGAAAACAGTTTGGGGTATTCATATCCTGAGTTTTAAGACAGAATTTCAAAGATTGTGGTCTAAACATTGAACTTAATGATGCTGTTCTGCGGGACGTCCCTCTACCTACCAAAACGAAAATGCTATGTTTTGGTCTTGCGTTACATACATTTTGTTACTATGGTTTATTCGGGTTGCTTCTTCCTACTGGACAACTGATTTAACCTGAGTTGTTTGCGGTGTACCTGTGGGTAGTTCGCTGCCCCGACCAACGTGCATCCGATGGCTAGCTTTCACCTGCGTTTCGCTTTCAGTGTGTAACCATATTCTAACTGCACCCTGCTGACTTTTATTGAAATTCATTCTCTTCCCGTCAATCCCAACTTTTTTTTTTTTTAATCACTATTGGTTTCCTCTTTTGGTTTGTATCATTTCCTCTGTATCGTTCAGTTGCTGCTCACTGATTGACACAGATTAAGAAATAAATCCTACAGAAATAAAAATACATTCAGCACACCCTTAAATTGGAGGAATTAACTAAGGTAGCTTCCTTTTCTGGAATCTGTGCTTTTCTTTTCCTATATGGATTTGGAAGTAGAAAATAAAATCCATTGGGAACAAGAACGGTACCTAAGGTTGGTCTACGCTGGTTCCTATTTGTAACCTGATCCATCACGAATACAAACCCACCGTCTCCTCCCAGAATATTCTGGTGTGGGTGGCTTATACACATCAGAGTCTTATTCCTCGGGTTTCTAAGGATGGAAGTCTAAGAGCGAGGTGTTAGGAGATGCCTGGTGAGACCCGACTTCCTCGTTTTAGTCTTTACACTGTGTCCTCTCTCTGAGGTCTCTGTGGAAGGCCACTAATCTCACTCATGAGGGCTGCACGCTCATCACCTGACCACCTTCCAAACACCCCTCCCTCCTAATACCGTCCCAGAGGGGCTGGGCCCTGACATTAGTTTGGGGGGACACCTTCACACTATAACACCACACTTCATTTATTTACTTTTTGTATTTTTTAAAGTATAATTTATCGTCCAGTTACCTAACATACAGTGTGTACAATGTACTCTTGTCTTAAGGAGTAGATTTCCGTGATTCATGCTTACAGACGACACCCAGTGCTCGTCCCAACACGCACCCTCCTTGATGCCCAGCACCCATGTCCCCCTCCCCGTCCCTCCCATCAACCCTCAGTTTGTTCTCTGTGTTTAAGAGTCTCTTGTGGGTTTGTCTCCCTCTCAGTCTGAAGCTATTTTTTTCCCCTTCCCTTCCCCGATGGTCCTTATGTTAAGTTTCTCAAATTCCACATGTGAGGGAACACATATGGTATCTGTCTTTCTCTGACGGACTTACTTCACTCAGCATCATACCCTCCAGTTCCGTCCATGTTGTTGTAAGTGGCAGGATTTCATTCTTTCTCATGGCCAAGCAGTATTTCATTGTATATGTAAACCACGTCTTCTTTATCCATTCATCACCTGATGGACATTTGGGCTCTTTCCACATTTTGGCTATTGTTGAAAGCGCTGCTATAAACACTGGGGTGTGTGTGGCCCTATGAGTCAGCACTCCTGTGTCCTTTGGATAAATTTCTAGTAGGGCTGTTGCTAGTTCCACAGTTTATTATTATTTTTTAAATTTTTTAATGTTTACTTATTTTTGAGAGAGAGAGAGAGTGCGCACAAGTGGGGGAGGGCCAGAGAGAGAGACACACAGAATCTGAATCAGGCTTCAGGCTCTGACGCGGAGCTCCATACCACGAATCATGAGATCATGGCCTGAGCTGAAGTTGGGTGCTTAACCGACTGAGCCACCCAGGCGCCCCCACTAACACTAGGCTTTAAAACATAAAGCATTAGTATGAAGGCATCAGAACACCTCGGATATATCTATTTCTCTGTAACAACGTCATTTTTTTAGAGGGATACAAACAATGGTATCTTATAAAAATTTGACAAAGTAGCTTTTTCTAAAAGAGTAGTGAGTTCTGGTATCTAGTCTTTGCATTAGAAAAGGTCCCATTTTTACACAAGCAAAAGTCGAGCACCCTAACACTGTGTTGTTTATATCTTGGCTTTGGGGGGGAGGACAAGGGACAGAACAATGGCTTCGGAGCCTGGGAAATGTAAGCTCAAAACTTCACCTCTCTACGCTGGCGTTGCGTACTCTGTACGACAGAGATAGTACCATCAACAGAATTTATCAAGTACTTAACAGACTGTAAGACAAACAGCCCTTCAAAATGGTTGTACCAATTTCCCACCTTCCAGCGCCATATGGGAATTCCACGGACTTCTCTCCCTCGTGGCTCGTAACTAACCAGCAGCTCAGCTCTTACTGTCTGATCTGGAACAGAGGCAAAAGAATGGCTACGCGGTGGAAATTTAGGGTGCCCACGTGAGAAGGTGGGTGCATGATGAGATGCTGCTGAGAGTCTGGCTGCGTCTAGTGCACAGAAAACCCAAGGGTCACATTCAGTGAAAGTGGGTCTTTACCCTAAGACGGAGGATCTTGGAATGTGTCTTCTCTTTGGTCGTCTGTTCAGTCTTCACTGTCTCCTCCCTTCCGTCCCGTCTGGACTGACATATGTCTGATGCCAACTCCTGCTTCAAAGCCCAGTTAATCATCACCTTTCCCAGTATGGAACCTATTTTGTGTTTCTCTACCACACCGTATCTAGTCATCTGCAAATTCTGGTTCATCACAGAGTACCTTTCTCTAGGAAGCTTGACTGATACCTGCCGTTGACTTAGTGTTGTACCGAGTGAAACCACATGTACTTACGTGGACCAACAGCTTTCAGAGCTGTTTCTGTTTCTCCCATACGCCGGGCGTCCGAAAGACAGGAGCGGCCTCCACTTTGCTCCCCACGTATTGTGTCCTTTTCTTTGCTTAATTCCCACCCGCCACCATCTTGCTCCTTCCAAGACCCTTCTCCCACCTGCCTTGGACATTCCCCTGACTAACCCGCTCCATTTGAGGATTCAAGGATCGTGCCCCCAACAACACTGATACAAGATTGTGAGAAAAATAAAGTAGATCTAGGGCTGCTTTTGCCGTGTTGCAAATGAACCGTTCACAACTTAGTCTGCTATTGCTTCTTCCACTGTTACTTAGAACTGGCTTCCTTTTTCTTCCTTTTCCGTTTCTAGTGATTTTTCTCATTTCCCCAGAGACTTATTTGATCATAGACATTGTAGCACTTAATTAATTTCTATTGAGTACGGTCTCAAAATATCTCAGACTTAAATGCAGGGTCTACTGTCTTCCATCAATGTCTTCCTGGCAAATACTGAGTTATTTACCCGCAGAGCAGGAGGCATACACAGTCTCATTAATCTCTACTCAGCTATCCCGAAGTCCCCCTCCTCCCAGACCTCCGTGTGAAACATATCGAGTATTCAGTCTCATATATTATTTAGAGAGAGCCATTGATTTATGCAACTTTTCCTAGGTCAGAAGTCTGGTGATTCATTGGCCCCATATTCAGTTTGACTGCGGGAAGAGTAACTGATTTTGAGAATACTATTTCTCAATGCATGAGACCGTTGTAGGGGGTTTTATCTGCTTTTGGCAAAGAAGAGCCAACACTCTGTAGGTGTAACAACCTGAACCATGTGGACTGCTTGGGGAATAAACGTTCCACGGTAAGAGCTGAAAGAAATCGCAGAAACTATTAAACTAAAAAGACTTTCCCCAAATCTGAGATTATCCCATCACCCATGTGTAGATGTAGAGATTTGAAAGCAATATGAATCATATTTCCACATTAGTGATGAACAAAGGAATAAGATATGTCCATAAAGAGCTCCCACTTTTAAAACCAGTTTTGTAGTACACAGGTGCCCGTTGCTTGCTAAGGAGTCCACGGCACACTTATTTTATGGCTTTCTTCTGCGTCCCGTAAAATAGTGGCATCAGTTCACCTCACTTTCCAAAGGTATCTGAACAGTCAAATCTTGGCTCATTCCCTGTATTTTCCGATGTTTGAAATTTTCAAAATAATAATGAAAGAGTTGAGAAAAAAACGTAATGCCAAAATATTAACACGCTTGGGAAAGATACGGCTTGTGGCGTTCCAGGAATCCATTCTTGCTTTTTGCTGCAGACACTGAGAAAAAGAAAGGCGACCAGGACGGCTCACCGATGTCCACTCTTGACAAACAAGGTAGTGCTGTTTCCTAATGGGAGAGTCTGTATCTATGGTTCACTCGGAGCAGAAGGTAACGAGTGTGGCTAGGATTCTTTACGCATTTAGGGGTGTGGCTCCCCCACAAAAAATATTACATAAAGTAGTTAACTATCTGAGTATGAAAGGAGAAGCTTCAGGAGAGAAGTGACTCCGTCTTTATAGAGAATGTTCTCATAAGCATTGCTTAGAGACTCCCACATTTAAATGAGAGCCGGGGAGAGTCGCAGTGAAATAAGAATTTGAGTGGTGCTAATGATCCAAGACCTTGCTTTTCCTGTGTTGTTAGTAAAGTTTGATACTGGGTGAGATTTCAGGACCTTATTTGATAATCCAGTGTGACTCCTCTCTATGCCGATTTTATATTAGTAGATTTTCTTGACCTTTATCTGTAAATGTAAATATATCACATTAAATGTTTTATGCATAAAGTTCACTTAGTTCTGTCGTATTTGTACAGAAGAAAGTCTCAAAATTAATGCACAAAGCATCCAATTTTAGAAACAGATGATATATTATTTTTAAGGATAATTTTACCTGTCCTCTAAATTCTCTATTTATTTTCTTGTTTGATTTGGTCTATACATCACGTTAAAATATAACTGCTTGATCATCCTAGACTGCGCAATCCATTTTGAGAGTGACACACTAAAATGTGAGCTGGTAGCTTTTGTTTTCTCTTGGTGGACTTCACAACAGAAGAACTCGGTAGACGCCATCTTACACGGAGGACCTCCACTCAAAGAGCATGGAAGTTCCTTTCCTGTGTCTGGGTCAGTTTCTTGAGAAAGGAACTCTGGCTTTCAGCACTTGGTGGACACATGTGGAAAGCAGTGAATAATTCATAATTTTGAATGAAGAATTTAGCCTAATTTGCAGTTTTCAAGATCAAGGCACTCGAGCGTGACATACAAACAGTCAGTAGTCATGTTCGTGTGGAAATTTGCAATGCCTTGAAAAATCCATAGACACATTCTTCCCCACATAGAATCCCATATCAAGCAGAATTATCAATCATGTGTGAATGTAAAATACAAATATTTGCATATTTTCAAAGTCTCAATAATTTACCTTTTCTGAGAAAAGCACTAAAGTATGTGCTTTACCAACAGAGAAAATACTGAGGTTAAAGACGTAGGAGTACCAAGATAAGAGAGGAACCAAAGAAATTTCAGGAGGATGGTGGACTAGGAAAGCTACGTGGCCTGTCTCGGGACAATCTGTCCAAAATGACACAGATGTTTTTTGTCATACATCTAGACGTATGGTTCTGTGGGAAAGGTTGGGGATAACTCAATAACAGATCAATAAAAATAAGTCAAGGAAATAAAGGGCAATTACTAACTCCCAGGAAAACCAAAGAATTGTACCAAAGTTAACGGTATCATTGTGCATTATATGGTTTGGTTCTGAATACCGGGTATCCGGCCTTCATAGGGAAAATGAAGACTGTTGATTTAGCCAAAACTTGTGACTGTTATATGCGTTTGGGGAGTAGGAGAAGTATTGGAGAGGAAATGGTAAGAGAGACAAATCAGCAAGTAATAGGTGGATAATCTCTAAAACTAAAAAACTCAAAAATTGCAAGATCGAAAATTGGACATCCTGGCTTTTTTATGTTTTCTTTTGTTTTAATGTTTATTTATTTTTGAGAAAGAGAGAGCAAGCGGGGGAGGTGCAGAGAGAGGGGGACAGAGCATCCGAAGCAGGCTCCACGCTGACAGCAGAGAGCCCAATGTGGGGCTCAAACTCATAAACCATGAGATCATGACCTAAGATGAAGTCGGACACTTAATTAACTGAGCCACCCAGGCGTCCCCATCCTTGCTTAAAAAAAAAGGGAGTACCTGAAGAAATAGCAGAAAGAGTGAGAAATGCATACTTCCAGAACTCTGGAGATGGAGAAGAGTGACCTAAGGGACTACTGGTTTTTATTACAGTACACCAAGATAAGTTTGTTTTATATCTGTACACACGCGTACCTTTAATACATTTTGAAATTAAATACCTTTACAAAATAAAAAGGTTGAGAAATCCTTGCTGTCCAGGAATACTCTCCATTTCTTACTTGGCTTTTCTGCTCCAAGCACCCAGACTGTGCACATTTTATGCAATGGCCCTCTGCTGGGAGCAGTCACTTTTGGGACTGTCTGATGGTGTTTTTCTCTGACTCTCTGTGACATGACACCAAACTCAGATTTTTTTTTTCTATTCTGCCAAAGAAATGCATCTATTGTCCTATGTGAATGTAATAGTTTAATATGCATAATATTTGAATATTTTTACCTTCTAAGTTTCGGTGCCATTGGGCAAAGCTGGGTCCCCTCGTTCTAGCTAAAGTCCTCCTCTGAGGAGCAAACTCTGTCCAAATCTGACCTTACCCTTTCTAACCTTTCATCTATTCCATCTCACCCCACTGTCTCTACCTTGGTTGTGTCGAAACTATGCCCAAGCTTTTTCATATTCTGCACCATCTAATATTAAAATCCTTTACTTGCCCCCAAAGAAGGAAAAACTTAGAATACATTTTTTAAATGTTTAATTCTTCAAGCCTTATTAAAACCAAGACTTCATTTACATGAGTCTGGTCAGTCTGTTCTCCCTCCTCTGCCCACCAGACTGTATTTCCATCCTTTCTTCCTTACCGTCAGGAATAAGTACTTAGCTACAGACATGTTTTCCATTCTGAACTGAGATCCTCAGAGGTAGAGAATATCTCTTAATCATCATTATATGGCCACGGCCACCTCAGCACAGTATCAGACCCTCTGTAGAAGTGCATTCAATGAATATATAGAGAATGACTAAATAGTGACCAAGCTAACAGTCCAGTCTACTTTTAGTATAAGGAGAGAAGGATCCTCTTTCTCTATTATATGCAAAATCTGCCTGGGCACAAAAAAAAAAAAAAAAAAAAAAACCTACAGTGACACAAACCATTGTTCACAGACTGTTTTTATGAACACAGAAAGGAATTTGTTCCTTTATCAATTCTCAGAACATCCAATTTTATACTAAAATGTAATGCCATTTTAATAAGATGGTTGTCGTAGTCGAAGTGATTGTATCCATCAGCAGAATAAAATTGTTTCTGTAATGGAAATCAAACAAAATACCACAATATATATGCCTGTGTTCACTCAGACTGAACTTCCTGAAATACTTTTCTCGAGAGATCATTGACGTTTTACTATTTATCAGTCTTTGCCGTATAATTACACACTGTGTCGATGAAGTCACCGTGATAAAAATCATTTCTGAATGTCACAGAGAAATTATGTACAGGTTCGTTGAGTTGACCGTGAGCTATTGTTAAGCTCCTGGTTTTTAATGTGCAGGAGGGAATGGTGAGTATTTAGTATTTGCTAAACAAAGTCTACGCATCTACGTTGAATTTTGCGTGTGTCCCGCTCTTAGCGGTTGAAAATGAGTTGTTGCTTTCTGTCTGTCGTTTGTTCCTTCCCACTCATGTTGAATGGACGCCTCCCTGAGTAGAGGTGCTCGGCGTCCACTTATTTTTATAGACTCAGCATCCGGTACACCGCTTGTAGATACGTAGTCATCTTTTTACATGAGTCATCGTAGGCAGGAAAAATGCGGTCTCTCTACAGGTGAGGAGAACACGGACATACCAATATGTTACTGGTGACAAATCAGGAGTAGGAAGAACACAAGATGGCATCTTTTTCTTCTTTCTACATTTCTGTGGTTTTCCATTTACAAACGCCAAAAAATCTTCTAAGGACTAAATAGTCACATCGCGGCCCAGAGACCTGCTGCTCCGAGAACATCCCTTCGGAGCCTGTTAGAAATGCGAACCCTTGGTCAGGTCTCCAGAGCTGTGGGATCTGAATTTGCATTTTTTTTTACGGGATCCCCAGGTGTTTCATATGCATGTTTACGTTTGGGAGGCGTTATTCTCAAAGAGTTTGTCTCAATATCTAGCAAAATGTTTCTCTCTCCATTCTCCTTGATATTGCCAATCGTGCTTTTGTTTTTCTTGATGTGAAAGAGTTGATGAAGAATGGAGGGGTGGTGAAGAAGGCAGCCATGTGCCTGTCTGAGGGCGGAGCTTGTGAGGAGAAGTCCGTGCCTTACTTAGAAGGGGACTGAAGTGTTCAGGAATCGGCAAGAGGCTTATGTGGCCCCAGGGAACGAGCAGCATGAGCGACAGTGAGTAGAGTGAGAAGATGTCACGGAAGGGGGTCGTGAATGGAGACGTGGACAGATTCCGCTCGCACTTGGAAATGGGATGCTTAGGTGTTCATGAAACAGTCGGGGAGAGGCTGTTATGAAGGGCGAACAGAGCTCCATGTTTTGTCGGAGGAGTTGACATTAAGCTGGAGAAGATTGCAAGGGAAATCGGGATCTTTATTTAATTCATTCATTCATTCATTCATTCATTTTATTTATTTGTTTGTTTGTTTATGGCATTGGAGAAGAAGATGAGTATTCCCTTCTTTCTCGGGGATAAGCCACTTCGACAACAGGACAGAATTTGAGGCCATCATGCTGGGTGAAATCGGTCAGTCACAGAAAGACCACGACTGTGTGATCTCGCGTCTCTGTGGAAGCCAGACTCATGGGAGCAGAACATCAAAGCTGGTTTCTGGGTGATGGGGAAATGGGGAGACGTTGGTCAAAGGGCACAAGCTTCCAGTGATGAGATAACTAAGTCCCGGGATCTGACACGCTGCATGGAGAGTGTAGTTACCAAGTTAGCAACTCTGCATCGTGTATTTCAAGTTGCTGAGAGTAGATCTTACGTGTCGTGACCACCGAGAAGCAATGGTGATGCCGTGAAGTGAAGGGGTGTCAGCTAGCTCTACCGCGGGAGTCATTTCACATTCTATAAGCGGCCACAGCATCATCTTGTCCTCCTGAAGTTTACCCGAAGTTCTAGGTCGATCATATCCTAATAAAGCTCGGAGAAAGCAGGCCGACATGGGTACTGGGCACCCATGTGCGGCTGTTCAGGGAGAGTCGCATGCATCAATCCGGCGTCCGGGGACAGGTACAGACTGGAGACAGAAATGTGGTTTTCGGCAGGGAGGTGACGTCTGAAGCCATTCTGCCATTTGAGCTCCTGATGGGAGCACGCGTAGACAAGCAAACAGAAACATCTCAAGACCAAGCCTGGGCCCCTGCGGAGCCGGAAGCTTGTGTACACCAGGGAAACGGGTGAAGGAGGCTGGGGAGAAACAGGCAGGGACCTACGGAGGGACGGAACGGGAGAGCGAAGTGTTCCCGTGACGAAAGGTTTCCAAGGTGGAGCCAGTGAAGATTGTGTCAAAGGCATAGAAAGCCCAGGCCGGGGCGACAGGTGACGTAGACGACGGGGATTAAGGAGCACACGTGTTGTGATGAGTGCCTCACACACCTGAAACTAATACAACTATGGCAACTAACTGAAATTAAAATTTAAAAAAATTTAACGTTTTGTTTTTTTTTTAATTTACTTTCGAGAGACAGAGCATGAGCAGGGGAAAGGCAGAGAGAGAGAGATGCATACACAGAATCTGAAGCAGGCTCCAGGCTCTGAGCCGCCAGCACAGAGCCCAACGCGGGGCTCAAACTCACAGACGGTGAGATCACGACCTGAGCCGAAATCGGCCGCTTAACCGACTGAGCCACCCAGGCGCCCCAAAATTAAAAAAAAATTTAAATGATGTATTAAGTCCATGCGGCTGAGGACTGGGATCAGCATTGCATGCCGCAGCGTGGAGGTTACTGGTGACCTCGCAGAAACCCGTTTTCCGTGGAGAGGTGTGCACACACCTTGTGTTAAAGAAGAATGTCAGAGAGACGTCGGAAGACGTCAAAATCAACCAATCCTTTTGCAACACGGTTTATACCTTCAGGAGAAGACGACGGGGCAGTTCCTGAAAAAGGAAATGGGAGTAAGAAGAAAATTATGTTTACTGTTCCTTTGGGCGGGCGCGAAGCTTCATCAACTGGTTACGCCCTCCTGGTTTGACTGGTCTAGTTCAGCGTGAGCGACTCATGACGACGGAGGAGAGAGGGAGAACCATGCAGGTTCCCGAGACGTGGGGCCACTTCCCCGGATGCGTGCAGGAGGGGGACTGAGGTCACAGAGTGTGTGGGCATTGAGCGGGGTAGGTGAGCTTGCTTGCACTTTGCCGGTGAAACAAGGAGCTGCAAGCAAGGCTGGGGAGAAGGCACTGGGCGTTGGACGAACGTTGGTCATTTGAGGAGAGAAGAGAAGGAAGGTTCCTCTAGATCCTTGCCATTCGGAGTGTGCTCTGGAGACCAGCAGCACTGTGACGAGCTGGACTTAATTCAGTCATCACCAGCCTCGCCTGCACTGAAGGAACCAGGTTCCGCACCATCTCTCAGTGATTTCGAACCCAGTTGTTTTCAAAGTTGCACACTGGATCCAACCAGGAAGGTTTAAAACACCCGGATTCCCCGGGGCCACGCTCAAGAGCAATTCCACCAGAATATTTTGTGGGTGGGACTCAAACCTCAGCATTCTTTAAAACCCACCAGGGCCGCCTGGGTGGCTCAGTCGGTTGAGCGTCCGACTTTAGCTCAGGTCATGATCTCGCGGACTGTGAGTTCGAGCCCCGCGTCGGGCTCTGTGCTGACGGCTCAGAGCCTGGAGCCTGCTTCCGATTCTGCATCTGCCTCTCTCTCTCTCTGCCCTTCCCCTGCTCACGCTCTGTCTCTGTGTCTCTCAAAAATAAATAAAAACGTTTAAAAAACAATTAAAACCACCCAGATGGTTCTAGTAGAAAAGCAATTTCGGTGCGTGTAGGTCAGCGCATGACCTTGGGAAAGCCCGCCGGGGGTTAATGAGCCTGTGTCTGAAGACACCGTTCTGTCAGGTTGCAGGTTTCCCTCCAGCTGTGTTCCGCACACGGGCAGGTGCAGAATACGAGATGAGGTGCATTGAACGAGCGCTGGGGTTTTGCCAGGCGGTGAGAATCGGAGCGGAGTCCCGTTTACGACCCTGCCTTCTTTCTCCTGCTTTTCTGTCACTCTTGCCAACCAGAGGGGCTCCGTGTGTAGCCCTCCTACATATTAGCTTTCTGCAAGGGATTAAAAGGACGTCTTTGAGCCTTGAATGTCGTGATGTGTGCCGCGCTCCCCCCCCCCACATTCATGTCATATTCCCGTCCGAATCATGCCGGCGTCTGATCATTCAGCGGTCCCCATTGTGTATGTGTGCGAATGATTTTATTTTGGTTGAGCCTGAATAAACTCATTGGGAAATCTTTGTGACCCCAGACTCTTATCATTTCCTGATTTTTGTTTTTATTCTTTGCTTTTCTTTCTCTCTTTTTCTTTTATGGATTTCCATCTTCCCCTAGATCACCTGTCTGATTTAATTTTGGTAATTTATATTTTCCATGGATATTCTGCGCTTCTCTAAAATTTTCCAGCTTGTCCGCACATATTGGTAGATAGTGCTGCCTTATAAATCCTTAATTTCTGTTCTGTGTGTCTGCCATATTCAGTTTCTCGTGTCCAAATTTGTGCCTTTTTTGTCCTGCTTTTTCCATATCTTTTACTGAGTTTTGTGTCTTTTACTAATTACGTCAAAGACTAATTTTCTGGGGCTTCTCAATAATCACTGTTTTCTTTCCTTTTTATGAAGCTATATGATATATATTTATTATATATTTATAATATATAATATATATTTATTAGATATACAGTGATTGGTATTTAATATATATACACACACACATAAAATGAACATATTTATAGGAGGAAAATTAGACTGCACATACAGGAAAGACAGGGAGAAACAGTCATCAGACAAACCCTGTGTGGCGTTTGGTAGTTCTCTGCAAACCTGTTTCCTGTGCTTTTCCGGAGATGCTGTCTGCCTACATTTATTTCAATTGGCCTCATAGTACGGTCTTAATTATCTGCCGTGTTTGCTTCTTCTCAGTCTGACAGTAGAGAAAGGGACGAAGTTAGAGAAGAAGTGATGGAGCCTGGAATTCAGATTCTCAGCTTCTCACTTTGCTTGGGATCAGGAAGCACATTTCTGACCCACTGGGGAAGGCTCCCCCTCCGGTACCTTCTGTGGGAAGCAGAGATAGTCACCGTGCCCCACAGGGATGACGAGGCGACGGCGAATATGAGGACTCTGCACCTCATTACATATGCATCAGGTTAATGGCTATTTTATAAGCATCCCTTGTTATCTGTTAGCTTGCTTCAAGGCTTTTTATTATTATAAGGAAATTATTTCTAAATCCCTCAAAAGGAATTTTGTATATTCATCTGACTATCTATCTTTACATTTCTGAAAGTACGATTGTTAGAAGGACTGGAACGATTTTATGTTTTTAATTTTTTAATGTTTACTATTGAGAGAGACACAGTGTGAGTAGGGGAGGGGCAGAGAGAGACGGGGAGACACAGAATCCGAAGCAGGCTCCAGGCTCTGAGCACAGAGCCTGACATGGAGCTTGAACCCACGGACCATGAGATCGTGGCCTGAGCCAAAGTCGGATGCTTAACCGACTGAGTCACCCAGGTGCCCCAGGACTGTAAAGATTTTAAATAAATATGTCTGAAAATTCAATAGTCGACATGATAAACAGTGTTTGACCTCATTATAATACTGCGTTTTCAGAGAGGAAGAAATTCTGTTGTTTTAATACGACTTCATTTATATATGCCGGAAAAGTGAGTCCACACAGCCCTTTTCAACCCACATTAGCCCCTAAGGGTAATGACTTCTTTTTTTTAAGCTTTTATGTTTAAGTGATCTTAACACCCAACATGGGACTTGAACCCATAACCCTGAGATCAAGAGTCACATGCTCCACTGACCGAGCCAGCCAGGCAGCCCAGTGACTTTTCCGAGCATCTCTCTTAGTACCAGGTTTAAAATCACCGTTTATATTCTGTGGTTCAGATAAACAACACTCGCTGGGATGGAATTAATAGGGAAAATTCAAATCAAGTAATTCAAATTCACCTACTGTATTTAAGATGAATATTCCTTAAGAATGATTTTGGGAAATTGATACGTTGAGTACGTTCAAAAGCAATCAATTGCCTTCCAAGAATTGGTTTTCAATAACTAGGCATTCGATTGATTAAATTCCAAAAATCGGCTATTTAATAAATAGGCCCGGAGCCACACCATTTGATACGTAGCAGTTAATTCAGCCATACGTAATTATTCATTTTCTTGGTTTATTTTTGCCTTTTAATCTGTCAAAAGCAGAAAAAACAGGGTTTGTCTTCAACTGTCCTTTCTGTTAATTTGCCGTTGTTTTTAATCTTTTTTAGATTCACATTGTTCCTTAATGTTTCTTTTTTCATTTAGTTTTGAGAGAGAGAAGAAGAGAGAGAGAGAGAGAGAGAGAGAGAGCACGAACGGGGGAGGGGCAAAGAGAGAGGGAGACAGAGGGACTGAAGCAGGCTCCGTGCTGACAGCAGTGAGCCCGATGCGGGGCTGGAACTCAGGAACCACGAGATCAGGACCTGAGCTGAAGTCAGACGCTGAAGTGACTGAGCCCCCCAGGTGCCCCATTAGTTGCCATTTTAATCTGTATTTAGTTTGCTGTGCTGTTTCAGTTTCGTTCACTCTCCTTTTCCCTTTTGTAACTACTGAAGTTGAACACCTAGTGAATGTATCGTTGGTTTTGTTTGTTAGCTCAATGTGGAAAAGTTTTTTGAGTATCAACTTGCCTCTGAGTACACTTTAGACCAAAGACCATACGCTTCAGTATTCAGTCATTTCTGGTCACCAGCACCACCAACGGTCACTGTCTGACATGTCCATCTCATCCTTGTCACATTATGCTTCTGAGTGCCATGAATGCAATTGATATTTTCTCCCTTGAACCCAACTTATCCAATGTATGTCTGTCAAAATATTTATTTACTGATGCCTTGCTGAATAAGACAGAGAACTTTGACGGTGGAGCCAATAGGTAAGTCAGTAAGCACATGAATAAAAAGATACTCCGTCAAGAAGACAGTGCACGTTAGCAAAAGACTTGACAAACAGGTGAATGGAACGCAACAGGCAGCTGAGAAATAGACCCACACAAATACAGCCAACTGCTCTTTGAGCAAGGGACAAAGGGAATACAAGGGCAAAGAGACAGTCTTTTCAACAAATGTACTGGAACGACAGGACGTCCTCATGCAGAAGCATGAATCTAGACCATAGACCTTCTAGTCTTTATTTTTTATATTTTTTTTAGGATTTTTTTTTTTTTAGGATTTTATTTTTAAGTAATCTCTACACCCAGCGTGGGGCTCAAACTTACAAATCCAAGATCCAGAGTCCCATGCTCTATACTGACTGAGCCAGCTGGGTGCTCCAAACCTTATACCCTTTAAAAAATTCACTCAAGTGCATCACAGACGTAAATGTAAAATGCAAAACTATAAACAGCTAGATGATAACACGGGAAAAAATCGAGACGATGTGGGGTTTTGCGGTGACATTTTAGGTACAACACCAATCCGTGAAAGAAATAGCAGATAACCGACAGTGCATTAAAAATTAAAAAGGGCTGGTCTCCAAAAGGTACTATCAAGAGAATGAGAAGACGAGCCACAGGCTGGAAGAAATATTTGCAGAAGACACCTCTGAAAAGGGCTGTTATCCAAAATGTACAAAGAAGTCTTAACACTCAACAGTAAGAAAATAACTCAGTTTGGGGGCACCTGGGTGGCTCTGTAGGTTAAGCATCCGACTTTGGCTCAGGTCATGATCTCACAGTTTGTGAGTTCAAGCCCCGCGTCGGGCTCTGTGCTGAGAGCTGCTTCAGATTCTGTGTCTCCCTCTCTCTCTGCCCCTCCCATGCTCATGCTCTGTCTCGCTCTGTAGACACCTCACCAAAGAAGATACACAACTGGAAAATAAGTGGATGAAAAGTTCCACTTCATATGTGATTAGGGGATTGCAGATATAATAACAGGGAGACACACAAATGTTGGAATAGCCGAAATCCAAAATGCTGACAACACTAAATGCTGGTGAGGATGTGGAAAAACTGGAACTCTCATAACGCTGCTTTTGGGAACGCAAAATGATAAGGTCGCTTTGGAAGACAGCTTGGCAGTTTCTTATAAAACTGAACCTACTTTGACCATAATACCCGGCAGTGGTGCCCCTTGGCGTTTATCCAAAGCAGTTGACAACTCGTGCCCACCCAAAAACCTCCACATGGATGTTTACAGCAGCTTTATTTGTCAGCGCCAAAACTTGGAAGTAACCAAGGTATCCTTGAGTAGACGAATGGATAAAAACCGTTGTACGTCCATATAATGGAACATTATTCATTGCTAAAAAGAAATGAGCTATCTAGCCATGGAAAGGCACGGAACTTGTCGGTGAAAGAAGTCAATCTGAAAAGGCTACATCCTGTGTGATTCCAACTCTGGCACTGTGGAAAAGGCAAAACTAAAGACACGGTATAAAGATCAGTGGTTGCCCGGGGATGGAGGGAGGAGGTTATATGCATCATACAGAGGGGTTTTAGCGCAGTCTATTCTGTATGGCGTGATGGTGGACACACAGTATGATGCATTTGTCCAAACCCACAGGACGTATAACACCAAGAATGAACCCTCCCGTCAAGCATGACTCTGGATAAAAAAGATACATCGCTGTAGGTTTGCGGATTTCAACAAGGGTGCCGCTATTGTGTGAGGTGTTGACAGTCGGGTAGGCCACGCCCGTGTAGGGGAAGAGGTGTATGGACAGTCTCTCATTTCCTCTCAACTTTATTGTAGACCTGAAACAATTCTAAAAAATAGAATCTAATATTTTATAGGTATTTCGGGGGGCCATCTGGGCGGCTCAGTTGGAAGAGCATGCAACTCTTAATCTTGTGGTCCTGAGTTCGAGCCCCACGTTGGGTATAGAGATTACTTAAAAAAAATTTTTTTTTTTTAAATAGTGGCCCCTGGCTGGTTCAGTCAGTTGAGCATCTGACACTTGATTTTGGCTCAGGATCTTGAGATTGAGTTCCGTGTTGGGCTCTGTGCCCTGAGCCTGGAGCCTGCTTGGAATTCTTTCTCCTGTCTCTATGCCCTTCCCCCACTCACACATGCTCTGTTCCTCTCTCAAAATAAGTAAATAAAGTTAACATTTTTTTAAAAACCAAATGATATTTCAGGCGAGAGTTTTGAAGAAAATACCGAAATGTAAGATCATACATAGGGAGTAGGTGGATGGGGGCAGTTTGGATGGGTTATGGGTGTTCTCTCTGAGGGAATTGAAACTCCTCTTTTTTGGGTGAGGAAGGCTGATTTCCCATGGTTTGCTGCTGCCCTTCAGGTGGGAAGAGTATTGTTATTACAATAGCATTACCAAATTGTGTGTGTGTGTTCCAGTCAAAGAATGTTTTCAGAATTGTTTTTTTTCCTTAATTTTTTTAATGTTTATTTATTTTTGACAGAAAGAGGGATAGAGCATGAGCAGGGGAAGGGCAGAGAGAGAGGGAGAGACAGAATCCGAAGCAGGCTCCAGGCTCTGAGCCGTCAACACAGAACCCGATGCGGGGCTCGAACTCACAAACTGTGAGATCATGACCCGAGTCAAAGTTTGGACACTCGCCCGACCAAGGCGCTCAGGCACCCCAGAATTATTTCTATTTTTAAAAGGTAACATAATATTCTTAATTACCTAACATCTGATCCTTCTGGCGAGGCAACATGCGTACAACTAGCCAAGACAGAAAGAGCATTCTCTGCTTCTAGACTCACAGCGTAATTTATGTCTGTTAACTAACATTATTGATCACATTCTATATATTCTCTGTATTTTCATTGATTTATTTCTTTTGACTTATTCTGCCAAAGGCTGGGAAAGTGTGTCAAAGGTTCCCCACACAATTTAGTATCGTTGCCTTTTAAAACACATTTTGCAAGTACATTTCAAATATATTTGGATACTTTGTCATCTACCTCATAAATATTCATGACTGTAATAGCTCCATTGACATTTTATCTTAATTGATGAGTGCTTTCAAATTTTGTCCTTGACATATTTTAGTATCAACTATTTCAACAAATCAAACTTTGTTCCAGCTTAGAGGTTTTTTGTTGTTGTGGTTGTTTAAGCTTCTTTTTGTGCAGATGCATTGGCGAAAGACTGGAAGCATTAATTTTTTACACAGAGTTCTCGAAAGAAAAACAGAATTACTTAAGATCAACTTCAGATTATGGGAAATAGAGAAAAATGCTTCTCAATAACCCTTCCTAGGGCGATGAAAAGAAGTAAGACCGCAAGACCACATCACGTGAAGTCCTCACTCGATATAGGCTAATTTGGAAAGGACTTGGATGGGATACTCCAACCCAAATTTTTTATTTATTTCTTTATTTATTTTAATATATATATATATATATTTATTTATTTATTTATTTATTTATTTTTTGAGAGAGCGAGCACAAATGGGGCAGGGGCAGAGATTGAGGGAGACACAGAATCCGAAGCAGGCTCCAGGCTCTGAGCTGTCAGCATGAAGCCCAACGTGGGGCTTGAACTTATGAGGTGTGAGATCATGACCCGAGCCGAAGTCAGACGCTCAACTGCCTGAGTCGCCCAGGCGCCCCGTGTCCAGCCCAAATTTGAAAAACAGAAAGAAAGAGAACTAAACAGTACAATGCATTGATATACGTATTGATTGGTTAAGCCATTGGTACTTAATTTTTATTCACTGTGTTTTCAAGTGTCTCATCAAATCCTGGTTTCCATTTTACCGTGTCATGTGCTTCAACCTTAGAGACTGTTGTACCCCGACATGCCTTGTCGTGTCCTATTTATGTATTTCAGTTAGCAAGTTAATAAGTGTTAATATTTAAATGCTTAGAGGTTTAAAAATAAATGAGTGAGATTTCCATGTTTTCACATTCAGAATGTTTGTACAAACAGCACACTAGATTTTTTTAACAAAATTGTTATTAAATATTTTCTTAAATGTATTTTGATAGGGAGAGGCAGGGGAGGAGCAGAGAGAGAAGAGAGAATCCCAAGCAGGCTCCTCACTGTCAGTGAGGAACTCGACAAGGGGCTTGAACCCAGGAACCGTGAGATCATGACCAGAGCTGAAATCCAGAGTCAGACGCTCAACAGACTGAGCCACCCAGGTGCCCCAGAAGATTTCATGTACTAATATTATCATATTGGAAATACATCTCAGAATTAGACAAATCCAGAAGACAACAGCAGAGCTGGAAAACAGAATTATGTGGTTTTATCCCTTAAAGCTCAATCATATAAACTCAACGCGCTCGAGTTTCAGATGTGTGAAGTAACAGGAATTAGATGGTATCAATTCTATCTCAGACCGAAGAATGGCGTTTCCCACAAAGCTGTCTGTCTCATAGTTCCTAAAATGCATGACTATGTCACCTTCAATGGCAACGCAGAGTTGTAGCTGCAGATAGAATTAAGGCTGCCAATTCGCAGACCTTAAAAGAAGGGGATTATGCTGGGTCGGGTCCACGGGGACCGATGGAATAGTCAGTGTCCTTCGGTGTGCAAGTAGAGGACGGCATCAGTGTTCCGATGACGCGATGTTAAGTGGACTCTGCGTCATCGCTGACTGTGAAGAGAAAAGGAGCGACGCACCAGACCGACATAAACAGAAAACATCTACCGCAGAGCCTTCAGAAAGGACCGCAGCCCTGCCGACATCCGGCAAGCCCGTGGTGGGCTTCTGAAGGCCAGAGCTGTGAAGATGGTCTGTAAGTCTAGGCTGGTTCTATTGCTTATTAATTTGCAATTTGTAGATTCACTCGCTTACAGTTCAAATATTTGCCTAAAAGCCAAAAGGCCTCCTGGTCCTTCAGACTGATGGCTTCTGTCTGCCAAGCAACACAGTGTTGAGTGGCAAAGCCAAAAAAAACGGCCCATTGGGAGGATGTCACTATTTGTACAACGCGGCTGTATTAGGACTTGTTTCAGACTCGCCCTGCTGAGCCCAGAGAGCCCATTTTTAAAAGGCAACATTATTTCAGTTTTTGCTGCTCATTATTTTCGTTGCTGGCGACCATCCATGCCGTAGCTAGATTGAAACAGAAGGAGAAGAGCTTAATTATTTTGCTTTTTATTTTATTATTTCCTTTTCGGGAGTAGCAATGAAATGAGGCACACGTCTCAAGTTAGCAGAAAGACTTCTTGTAATGACTTCCTTTATGCATCTCTGAATTTCCTTATTCAATCAATAATTTCATCATTTTATGTGGAACTTTGTAAAGTTCCCCTTTCCATGTAGAAATATACACATCGAGTTTTGTTGCCTTGTTTCTGGGGCACCTGGAGGGCTCAGTCGGTTGAGCGTCCGACTTTGGCTCAGGTCATGATCTCACGGTTCGTAGGTTCGAGCTCGGCATCGGGCTCTGTGCTGACGGCTCAGAGCCTGGAGCCTGTTTAGGATTCTGGGTCTCCCTCTCTCTCTCTGTTCCTCCCCTGCTTGCATTCTCTCTGTCTCTCAAAAAATGAATAAATGTTAAAAAAAAATTAAAGAAAAAACACCTGTTCCTGTCAAAACTATTTATATCATTTAAAAACATTAACACTTTCTATGTGTAGTTCCTAGCAGCATGCCATCCTGATGATATTATGGAATATCATTATTTGGATCTGAAATTCTCGCAAATGACCACAATGAATCTAGTGATTTGTTCCATTACGTCATAGGAAAAGTTTTCTTGGTAGCAGAACTGCCGAACTGCAGAACAATGTTCCCTTCAGCAAATCGAGGTCCTGGGTTTTTCTCTGCTTCCGTTGGAGCGTGTGCTGTTGGGTATCACACAGTTTGGAGCAAGTATGAGGGCTACAGAATGAAAACCCAAATCAAGGGGATCGTACAGGCATATTTTTTTCTCAATACTTACTGCTAATACCCACCTACATGTCAGGCAAGGGAACGCACAGATCATGCGGTGTCTCCACCTGTGAAATGCTGAGAATGTTTTTTGAGGAAAAAAATGTGCTTTGCGCTTCTCTGTCTTTTGCAAGAATCTTTCCACCTAAGTAACGTTGACGCTCCCTCTGTCTCCTAGAAATGTGTCTTATGTTTATCCTGAGTGATTATAACTCATTTACAGGTGGCTCCATCTTGCTCCTGAAGTTCCATCTGAAGATGCTTCCTTTTTTATTAGGATGTAAGGATGCTCTGTTTGTGAGAATCCTTCGTACTGCCTGTGAACGCGTGTATCTTTTTATCTTTGTCTTTTTTTTTTTTTCTAATGTTTATTTTTGAGAGACAGCATGCATGAGCTGGGTAGGGGCACAGAGAGAGGAAGAACCCAGGGGCCCCACACATGGCTGTATTTTCAAAGAAACAAAGGCTTCAGAGTTATGCAAGCCCACAAAAACCCCTTCTGTTACAAATCCTCTTATATTTAAGGAATTTTAAACCTACTGTTCAGTTCAGTTACCCCCACCCCCCCTTCTTACTGCCAAGGCGAGTTCTAGAGTGAGTTGTGAGTAGCTACTGATTTCTGCAGGGGAGCAAACGTTGCTTGGCCCTTTGGCCCCCAGGTGTCCAGATGACATTTCCATTGGAAATTCTACAAAGGCACCGACAGGGATTTTGGGATCAGGGAAGGAAGGAGGAAGCCAGGGCTCGCTGGAGGTGCTCCTGCTCTGAATAATGCACACGTTATCTTCACAGGAAAGGTGACAAATATATCTTGAGCTGCTGTCAGTCCCCATGTAGGTAATCCTCATAGCGCCTTCGGAGTACACCCTATACTCATCTGCTGGATGGGGGCATTTGCCTCCAGAGGCGAAGTGACTTATAAGAGGCTGAGAGAGGGTGAGCACAGAGTTTTGTGTGTCTACAAAGTCCAGGCTCTTGTGACTGTCTTCTCCCTTTCTTATTTTCTGCCACAGAACAGATACGGTTGTCCGGGCCACCCACATCACTGGCCTGTGCAGGAATTTATAGACAAACCACTGGACCCTCTCTCTTCGTCCGTGGAAACCAGAGAGGATGGGGTTAAGTAGGTAAAAATAGCTCCGTCGTTTTAGAAATCCAGACGTAAAACAGGGATAGATGCAACGTGAGATGATATTGGATTACGATACATAACGGATTCCTCAAAGGCTTAAATGTAATTGAAGATATAAAAAGGATAGAGGGAAACGTAAAAATGTGACGAGTATACAGCAGCGTAATTAGTGGCTTTCTTGAGACATGGCAGTAGTCATAAACTCTTGTGCGTTAAAAAAAAAAAAAGCAAAGGAGAGAAGGCAGTTACAACGAAGATGGAGCTGGACGTCCTGCAGGGGGTGGGACGGGGACGCTGGGGGCAGGGTGGGGAGCAGAGAGGTTCACATCGGTAGGCTGGCCTTAAGGGAGACCCTCCGGATGACGACCGCAGTGTCCAGAGCGCTAGGTCCGTGCCACGGCTTCACCGGTAACTGAACAGAACTTAGTACAATTCCATTGCGGTCCAGTCCTTGAGATTTAGTATATTCTGTCTCGCAGAGAGTAATGGCTGTGGGATTTATGTCCGGCAGGACCGTCCAGACAGCAGCATTTCTCCTGACATGTCTGTTCCGATCATTTGCTCCTTGGGCTACACAAACGAGCCTGGAATGGAGAGCAGATTTCAACTGTACTCCTTCATGGTTCCCATGCACCTGGCAGCCTAGAATCTTCCAAGACTTCCTCTTGCTTTCAGAAGTCACAACAGAGGGGCGTCTGGACAGCTCAGTGGGTGAAGCGTCTGACTCGTCATTTCGGCTCAGGTCGTGATGTCACGGGTTGTGAGTTTTTGGGCCCCGCGTCGGGCTTTGCGCTGACGGTCTGGAGGCTGCTTAGGATTCTCTGTCTCTCCCTGTCTCTGCCCATCCCCTGCTCGTGCTCCGTCTCTGCCTCTCAAAAATGAATAAACGTTTTTAAAAATGTGTAAAAGTCGCCAATACAGAGTCATTAGATTTCTGAATCAAATCCATATTTTTCCTTAAAAAAAAAATAACACCTTGGCGTTGGTCAGTCTTCAGCTGAAAGACGGTGGTGCTCAGTGTAGTGAGGTTTTGCACATTGCGTCCCTTCCTCCAGAAGGCGCTTTGTGACCGGAAATGGATCACTGTACGCGCTTAAGAAAAACATTCCGGAGGGCCTGGCTGGCTCTGTCCGCGGAGCATGCAACTCTTGATCTCGGGGGTGTAAGTTCGAGCCCTACGCTGGGTGTAGAGAGTGCTTAAAAATAAAATCCTCAGGAAAAAAAGGAAAATTTCTGAAAGACATACTTCTTTTTATTTTTAGGGAAAAAATAGCCATTTTTAATCTTAAAAATCCCTTTGGAGTTCCGAGGCAGTGACGATGTCTTCTGTGTGTCTGTCCGTGAGAAGAAGTAAGTACAGCAAGCCGGAATGCCCATAATTATAACTGCAGTGTGAGAGCACCGTTTCCGGTCCTCAGCGCTATCACAAAGTGTAAGCTCTCTGAGAACACGGATCTTGTGCATTCTGCTCGGCATACCCAGAGCCTGGCAGGGGTTTTAGAATTTTTTAAGGATTATTTTAGAGACAGAGTGTGAGTAGGGGAGAGGAAGACAGAGGCAGACCCAGACTCCGAAGCAGGCTCCAAGCTCTGAGCTGTCAGCACAGAGTCCGACGCGGGGGCTCGAACTCACAGACCTCGAGATCACGACCTGAGCCGAAGTCCGAGGCTTAACCGACTGAGGCACCCAGGCGCCCCTAGCGTAGCAGTTTTAATAAATACTTCTTGAATAAATGAACAGAAATATAATAAAAATAAACCTGGTCCTGTTTTATTGAGTGGATAAAGGGAGATGTGCTTTCATTAATAATATATTTAAATCTATGTGAGTTCTTAAGCCGAGTAGTAAATGGAGTTTTACTGACCTTGGATTAGTGAATTTTACAAGGAATATAAATCTACTCATTCCCATTGTCCTCTCTGTTAATTGGGTTAGACCCTCCCCTAATGGGCATCGTATGAGAGGTGGTAGAGAAATGACTAAGAAATACTTACATATTACGATTGCTTTGTAATTGACAAACCGGGGAAAATGTGATGAAATGTGAAGACAGCTCGTCGATGGAAAAGGAGAAAGGCGTTCGCATCCCTAAACTGCTTGTTTGGCTTTGCTCATGGTTCAGCGCGATGCGCGGGGACGGAGGGCATGTGTTGAAACTTTGGGGACGGAACCGACGGTCCCCAAGCTACCAGACTTCGGGAGGGGACGAAGGAGCCAGAGCAGCTTCAGATCAGGTTCCCGCGGCGTCCCAGCGCTAGCGTGTTTGTTCGCGAAACCGTGGCCGGCCGGCGGGCAGGTGTGGCAACAGCAGCAGCCTGGGGCCGCCGCGGAACGCGGGCAGCTGCCGTCGGGGGTTCCGAGGCGCGGCGACGGCGCCGGCCCGGCCGGGGGTGCGGGCGCTGGGGGAGGCGTCGGGCTGCTGGGGGCCCGGGGCTGGCCCTGGTGCGTCCTGTTGCCTGGCAGGGCCGTGAGGCTGATGCTCTGGTGTTGTCACGCTGCGGGGCTCGCTTGGGGCCTGCGCTGACTTCCTCTGGGGACTTCAGCAAGCTGGCACGGCGTGCAGCCGCCGAGCAGTCCGGGGCTGCGGGGGCCCCCAGGCACGCTCTGGCCCCCACCGGCCGGGCCACCGTGTCCCTCCCCTCTCACTGGGAGCTCAGAGATGACCGGTGCCTTCTGCTGTTGCTGGGGACTCACGGGTGACTGGGTCCTGTAGGAAGGAAGGGAGGGAGGGAGGGAGAGAGGGAGAGAGGGAGGCAGGGAGGGAGGGAGGGAGGGACGGAGAGAGGGAGGGAGAGAGGGAGGGAGGGAGGAAGGAAGGAAACGGAGGGAGGGAGGGAGGGAGGAAGGGAGGGAGGCAGGGAGGGAAGGGAGGGAGGGAGGGAGGAAGGAAAGGGAGGGAGGGAGGGACGGAGAGAGGGAGGGAGGGAGGGAGGGAAGGGAGGGAGGAAGGAACGGAAGGAACAGAAGGAAGGAAGGAAGGAAGGAATGAAGGAAGATTGAAGGGAGGGAAGAAGGAAGGAAAGAAGGAAAGAGGAAGGGAAAGGAAGGAAGGGAAAGAGGGAAGAAAAGGGAGGAAGGGAGGGAGGAAGGGAGGGAAGGGAGGGAGGGACGTAAGGAAAGGGAGAGAGGAAAGAAAGAGAGGGGAAGGGAGGGGGAGAAAGATGGAAAGGAAGGAAGGAAAGAAGAAAGGAAGCAGAGAGAGAAAGAAAGGAAAGGAAAATGGGTAGCAAGCAAAGAAGGAAGGACGCCAAGGAAGGAAGCAGGGAGGAGGGAAAGAGAGAGAGAGGAGAGGACGGTGGGAAGGAAGCAAAGTAGGAAGGAAGGAGAGAAGGGAGGGAGAGACGATGGGAAGAAGAAGGAAGGAAAATGGGGAGTGAGTAAAAGCCCTCGATCGGTCACGGATGTCCTGCCGAAATTCAGAGTACTCACTGCACACTTGAAAATCCCGCGCGTGTGCAAACTCGCGTCTTGTCATTCTCTGCGGATTCCCTAGCGTCCTGAGCGCACAGGGCCCTTCCTGGCTCCCCTCAGACAGAAGCGCCTAGAACAGGGCGGGTCTCCGGGATGCTGGTTCCCGAACAGGCAGCGCGCAGGGAGCCGCAGCTCTTAGGGACACACCGAGCGAGAATGATCGCAGCCGGAAGGCGCCGTTGGGGAGGTTTGCGGCAAATGTAAGCGATCGTCCATCTTCTGTGACTGTTCCCATACGCAGGTCCCTTTGCGGACGGCACTAGCTAACGTGTCCCCTGCAGACAGAACTTTCCGTCACCGTCACCGCATTCCGCGTGGAATACGGCAGCCTGACTTAGGGCTTCCCCTCAGGGTAACTGTTCAGTTCTCGCTCTTTCCGCCCCCAAAGCCGCCTTCTTTCTCCCAGGGTCCTGACGGTGCCGTCTGTAGGGTCACTCGAGAACGTCTGTCCCTCGTGTCTTGTTCAGGGCCTCGGCCCCTGCGAGGAGGAGGCTGGCGCTCTGCGCCCCCGGCGCTGGGACCCCAGGAGCTTACCCGGCCTGGGTATGCAGTTGGCACCGTGGCCCTGGAGCCCCGCTGGACCCGTGTCCCCCGAGAGCTCCCAGCAGCTTCCACGGACGTGCCGGGCCCCGGCCTTCGCTGTGGCCCTCCCTGCCTGGATGCTTTGTTCCAAAGGTACATCCATTCCCTCGCCTGTGAATTAAAGCCAGTAATGTTTAGTAAAATTTTCTAAAGACGACCTAATAACTCACTTGAGCAGGAAAAAAAATTATTCTTAAAATACTCCCTTGAGAAAAATGTATGAAATAGTAAAGGCTAATTTGTGTATGCTTTAAAAAAGAAGTCTTTAAAAGGTTATTTTATGCAGGTTTTTAAGAATTATGTTCAGTCAGAGCGGACAGACGTGAGGGACGCAGGTAGCGTTGCTGGAGAGAAAACCCACGATCTCACTGCCGTTCCTTTCTCCCAGGCCCCTCTAACGCCTTCGCAGGGTTAAACTGTCTCCAACACTGTTTTCTTAAGTCTTTCCTGCTTCCCGCTTACTACCTGCCCCTCCCAATGCAGACCTGCTTCTCCTCTTCCCGCGTCCCAGGCCTTGAAATACCTTCCCAGGGCGCCCGGGTGGCTCAGTCGGTTAAGTGTCCGACTCTTGATTTCAGCTCACGATGTCGTGTTTGAGTCCAAGCCCCACGTAGGGCTCCTGCCCTGGCAGTGCAGCGCCACCGTGGGATTTCCTGTCTCCCCCTCTCTCGCCCTGTCTCTGCCCCTCCCCTGCTCACACACACGCCTGCTCTCTCTCAAAATGAATAAACTTTAAAAAATAAATGTTCCCTACGACCTCTACATGCCAACATGTATTCCAGGACCTTTTCTTTCTTTTTTAATTTATGTTAATGTTTGTTTTATTTTTGAGAGAGAGACAGTGTGGGAATGGGGAATGAGCAGAGAGAGAGAGAGACACACACACAGAATCCGAAGCAGGCTCCAGGCTCTGAGCTGTCAGCACAGACCCCGACATGGGTCTTGAACTCATGAACTGGGAGATCATGACCTGAGCCGAAGTCGGATGCTCAACCGACTGAGCCCCCCAGGCGCCCCCAGGACTCCTCAATGTAGCACTCATCTTGAGTGCTGGAGGTGTGTCTCGCAACTGGGTTTGCCCTTCTCCTCTTGCCACAAGTGTCTGCCGTGTAGGTGACAGCGTGATCCGTCCTTAATCTTAACATTTCTTTGCTTTTTATAACCGTTCTAGTCTACAGTCTATAGGATTAATGCAGGTATGTCCCTTGTTTTTCTCTTTCCTTCCTTCCTTCCTTCCTTCCTCCCTTCCTTTCTTCCTTTCTTTGCTGTTTTTCTTTATTCTTCTCTTTTCTTTCTTTCTCTTTCTTTCTTTCTTTCTTTCTTTCTTTCTTTCTTTCTTTCTTTCTTTCTTTCTTTCTTTCCTCCTTCCTTCCTTCCTTTTAAGCGATGAGGAGAATTTCACTGCAAATGAGTGTCACCACTACTGAAGTTAATTAGGCATTAACATAATTAAGAGGCAACCAAACCAGAGCTGGAGAATCATAAGGAGGGGTCCTAGGGATAAAAGAGAAGCCTAGACCAAAGTGGATTCTTTTTTTTTTTTTTTTTAACGTTTATTTATTTTTGAAACATAGAGACATAGCGTGAGCAGGAAGAGGGCAAACAGAGAGGGAGACACAGAATGTGAACCAGGCTCCAGGCTCTGAGCTGTCAGCACAGAGCCCGACGCGAGGCTCGAACTCACAGACTGCGAGATCGTGACCTGAGCTGAAGTCGGACGCTTAACCGCCTGAGCCACTCAGGCGCCCTCCAAAGTAGATTCTTAAAGTAGACCTTGGGAGAGGTGTCCTATGCTCAGGGAAGGTAAACTTGGGTTCTAGAAGTCTTCCTGTCTGTTAGAAGAAGGATCAGACTGAAGGAAGAAGCGAGAACGGGTGTCTCCGCACAAAACCAGCACAAAGAGGGTTAAAAGGATGATGCAATTTGGGACTGCAGGCTGAGAAAGTTAAAAAAAAAAGTGTGCACTTGGTTGTCTATCCATTTCTAGCACCCACAGAACCCTGCTCTTCTGGGATGGTGGCGGGAATTAGGAGACAGCGCTTAATAATTGCAAGTCATAAACGCTGAAAGACAAGGACCAACCATCTGGCTCAAGAAAAAAGGAGAAAAGATTATATCCCTCAGAATATAATCACTCACCCTAAAAGATGCTCCCTTGTAAGCATTAACTTAAAGCTACACGGAGGGAAAATCTTGGAACAGAGTTCACGAACGAGAGATGGCCAGGAGTGATCCATTGTACAATTCCCCCGATTTCTACGCTAGGATTATTAACACGCTGTGAAGGCAGTCAGCTGCTTTATTGTAATGAAAAACCATCCTTCTCTGAAACTTCCATGATATTTACTGGGTCCCTCTGACCATTTGTACATAAGGTCTTAGATTTTGCATCCTCGACGTAGAGACTCGCGTGTGTGTTGTTCCCGGGATGCACTCTGTTGGCGCGTCTTCAGTGAACAGCGAATGAATGAGTGGTTAACAGAACGTTATATGAACGTCTCTGCTTTGCATTTCTTCCTCTTCAGATCCTACCTGCAGCTACGGTAAGATTTAAATGAGCGGAGAAACGGATTTATTGTCTTCTTTGATACAGCACTGCTTTCTAATTCCATTCATCGTTTTCTCTCGTTAATTTCAGAAGCACTCTAAACAAATGTAAAATTGTTAGGCCGACGACCTGCAATGCTGATGAATACTTACACATCTATTGATAGTGTTTTTCTGTGTAAATCTAACAGACAGACATTGCCTTCATTCTGAATTTTATGTTTTTAGTATTATGCAGAATGCATAGCAAGTCTGTGGTGAGATTACCCAGATGTATTGTGAAGTGTCCCAGAAGAAATGTCTGCTTACATGGAAATATGATATAAATTTTTATAAAAACTTGGGAAATTTGGGGTAATTCCCTTTTCTTTGTCATATAAAAATTATTCTTTACCATCTTCATTTCAATGTTTATTTATTTTTAAGAGAGGGACAGACAGAGCGCAAGCAAGGTAGGAGCAGAGAGAGAGGGAGACACAGAATCCGAAGCAGGCTCCAGGCTCTGAGCCGTCAGCACAGAGCCCGACGCGGGGCTCGAACTCACAGACCGCGAGATCATGACCTGAGCCAAAGTCGGACGCTTAACTGACTGAGCCGCCCGGGTGCCCCTTAAGCAAAGGAATATATTAACAAGGGATTCAAATAGCAGAAATAGTCTAAGGCATGATTTTCTGAATATGGATGGAACCAATCTTTGCTGTGATAAAATCTGCCCCATCGAAGAGTGCTACGACCTGTGAATGAAAACACGGCACACTTTCCATTTGCTTATTTTCGCCTACCTGGTCAATAAAATGCGAAAAGACTGATGATATCCCTTGTTGGTGATGCTGGGGAGAAAAGTGTTCTCAAACTTCTAGAGAATTTATCTAGGTACAATTTTTTGCGCAGGGCGCTGTGCCCAGATCCTTTCGGAATTTTGATTGTGCGTTCCCTCTGAGCCAGCGGTTGTACCTCTAGGCGTGTTTCCCAGGGAAGTTCCTTGCAGTGGGCAAAGATACAAGCACAGACATCAAAGAGAATCTGAGTATCACACGTACGGGGCGCCTGGCGGCTCAGTCAGAGAGCATGGACTCTTGATCTTGGGGTAGGGAGTTCCTGGGTGTGGAAATTACTTAAATAAATACAACTTTAAGTGACCACACATAGAAAATGATCATCTGAGTTTTAGCACCTTGACACAAGGCAACTTAAAAATTATAGGTGAGGGGCGCCCGGGGGGCTCAGTCAGTTAAGTGTCTGACTTCGGCTCGGGTCATGATGTCACCGTTCGTGAGTTCGAGCCCCGAGTCGGGCTCTGTGCTGACGGCTCAGAGCCTGGAGCCTGCTTCCGATTCTGTGTCTCCCTCTCTCTGCCCCTCCCCTACTCGCACTCTGTCTCTCTCTCAAAAATAAAAAAAAACATTAAAAAAATTAAGTAATGAATGAATTCAAAGGAATGATTTCTGTGAGGTGCTACTGGATGTTGAAAAACAGAAAAGTTGCAGAAGAATATACGCTGTATACATATGAACCAAATCTATCCTTCATCTCAAAAAGTGTGCTTTAATGTATATGTATCATACAAGGAAACAAATAGATACTGATCATATAACAAGTACTATTCTTAATATCTACATAAGGGGAATGAATCAAAACTCCTTTGTTTTTTTTTAACCTATATATATATATATATATGTTCTCACTTTGAATTAAAACATATGCACAACTTTTAAATAAATATATACGTACATGTACACAACTTTTAAAGTAAGATTAGCCAGCAGATGCAAACTTTCTAAAAACTCCCAGAATTCACGCAGTAGGAGGTAGCTGGACATTTGATCTTCCCACTGAATATTTATGGCTTGGCAGTCTAAGAGTTCTTTCTGTATATTCTATTTAAAAAGAAAAGATATATAGGGGCACCTGGGTGGCTCAGTGAGTACAGAAGCTGACTTGATTTTGGCTAAGGTCATGATCCCAGGGTTGTGAGTTCAAGCCCTGTGTCGGGCTCCACGCCTCTGTCTCCCCAGCCCCTCTCCCCTACTCACACTCTCTCTCTCTCTTGAAAAAATAAGTCTTCTGAGTCGTACTGAGTGGTAAACCTACCTGAAACTAATATGTCACGTTATTCATCAGGCGGTTCCATCTTCAAAGGGGAAAATACTTGACCCCAACGAATAACAGTTTGGAAATGCTCTTCATGTCGATGACAACTGTAAAAACAAATGCCTTTTTCCTCTACGAAATTTCAGGAATGCAAACTAATGTGACTAGTGTTGCAGATTGTTTGATGTCATGAACTTCGAAAGTCAAAAAAAATCTTAACATGAACCAAGCTTTAGATACGTGTATTCACCGAGAGTGTGAAGATCCGTCGTTTAGAGAAATGCGTCATAATGAAAAAACATTAGCAACAACAAACCTCGGTGATAAAAAAAAATGGCAGTGACTGCGTATCGTAATTCAGTACTTCGCAACGGTTCTGCTTTGTGTCATTCCGCATGCTACAGTTTGTTACATGCTGTAAACAAAAGTTTGTTTCTTTCACTTTTTCGTGGCTCTTTTCTCCCGTAAATAACTGATACCCATAAATTACTGATAGTTGCAGATTATTCAGGAAGAACAAGATAATGGGACCTAAAATAAGTAGGTAAGGAGTATTTTTCTTTATTCTAAACATTCCATCTGTCTCACTGTATTTATAGTATATAAACACCTGTTTTTACTTCCAAGGGACCAATCTGGTTCTAAAGTCGCAGCTGGTGCTAGTCTGTGAGGGTGTTTAGGAACTATTTCTTGAGCAAGGCAGATGGCTGTCAGAGCAACTTGATAATTTTATTTCTTATCGCATCCCCAAATCCGGACAAACTCATGCGGACAGAATTGACAGTGCTTCCAGCTGAACGGTGCAGGACATGTGTTCAGTGTCCATGCATGAGGGATGGCCGTGCTCACGTGAGAGTCGGAGGGACCAATCACTGAGAACGTTAGTCTCATAAAAATCACGCTGAGGGTGCTCAACACCTAGGGCTAAGTGGTAGGATAACAGTGATAGTCGTAATTTCCAAATGTGTGTAGAGTTGGTAAAATTGATGAGATGCAGGAAAGATGACTCTAGTAATGAATAAGAGAAAATAAGAATACAGGTGGTAAAGAAATCCCGTTAAATTTAAGTTATTAGTACTTTGGACCTGATTATCCTGAGTGAATCCAATTTTCTACACAGTCCCTATTATGTGTGCTTACTGTGTGCGTTCTATATAACGTGTAAAGCATTTAAGAAAGTCAGAAGCATCAGACTGTGATTTGAATTACATGATTGGAAAATTTCATTAGGTGTGTAATCAGTGTTTAAACGTCTATTGAAATCTTTTTGTTTAATAAGCGTTGGCCTCACTGGTTACATAAATAAGATATGAATGTGTAGAAGAACGCTATACAAATGAACTGAGTATCAAAATAAAAATAGTGGTTTTCCTGCACATTACCTTTCTATGTAAGGGATCGGCGTTACGAAGGGCAGACGCGTCGATATCTCACACTGTTTATAGCTGGTAGAAACAGAGGTTTAAATTAAATTCTAGAAATAACTGCTCGTAAAGGAAAGACACAAGTAAGGAAACAATTCCCTCTGGACTATGGCAAATAGATCCTGGAACCATGGATGATATAATCACTCATCAAGAACATGTTATTTTAGGATGTTTAAACCAAGTAATAGGAACAAAGAAGACCACCCCAGGGGAGTATTTGTTAGCTATTAATAAAATTCTTGTGTTTTTTTTTTTCTTTTTCAAGGAATCTCTAAGCCCAACATGGGGCTCGAACTCACAATCCTGCGATTAAGAGTCACATGCTCTACCAACTGGAATTAATTCTTTTTTTTAAAACAATGTTTATTTATTTTGAGGGGGGGGGCGAGGAGAGAGAGAATCCCAAACAGGCTCTACGCTGCCAGTGCAGAACTCGATGTGGGGCTCCACGTCCCAACCCTGGTATCATGAGCTGAGCTGAAATCAACAGTCTCAACGCTAAACTGACTGAGCTACGCAGGTGCCCCTGGAATTAATATTTTAAAAACGTTTTAATGTTTATTTTTGAGCGAGCGAGCGAGAGAGAGACAGAGTGTAAGCAGGGGACGGGCAGAGAGAGAGGAAGACACAGAATCCAAAGCAGGCTCAAGGCTCTGTGACCGCTCAGAGCCTGACGCGGGGCTTGAACCCACAAACTGCAAGATCATGACCTGAGCTGAAATCAGAGGCTTAACCAACTGAGCCACCCAGGTGCCCCCTGGAATTAATTCTTAATAGAAATGTTCACTATTGCAAGGGAAGCACGTGAAAGAATCGAGCAGTTACAAGTGTGAGATGAAACAATTAAAAGCCAAAGGGTAACACGTAAAACGGAAAAGCGTATACTGTTAATTGTGGGGAGGCCACCTGAGGAGAAGAACGTACCTGACGGTCGCTCCTGCCTCTGCCACGGTAGGGACGGGACTGACCGCCCAGTGGACGCGTTCGGTAGGCAGTGGGCTGGATGGGGCTGGGGGCCCTCTGATGGAGTCGGGGCCGGGGCTGGGTCTTGGGCGCCATCGGCTGATGGACTGCACAGGAGGAAGACCCAGGAGCCCACTGAGGGGTGGGCAGGGGTGGCGGCTCGCAGGGTCATCTGGCACCCCTCCCCTGAGAGCGGTGGGAAGACGACGCTGGCACAAGGCTCTGGGAAAGAGCCGGGGGCACGGCAGGAACGGTAGAGGGGAGCATGCATGGTTGCAGACGGTGTGCGGGCCGCGGGTGAACAATGCCGCCTGTGTGTCAACTCCCACGTCTCTGAGACATTTGCAGGAGCAGCCTGGATGGAGGTGGGCGCGGAAGCCAGAGCCGGAAGGAAGAGCGTTGGTGGGAGGTGAGGAAATGGACGTATTTGGCTCTGAAGGTGAGCAGAGACACGGTGGTTTCTCAGGGAAAAGCGGGGACCCAGGGGGATTTGTTATGTTAACTATGGGCGACAGCGAAGCTGGGAAGTATGGAAGAGAGAGGGGTGGGGGTAGAGATGAGGGAGAGAGGACAGAAATGATGGGGAGGCTCCCTGAAAAGAGAAGAGGTGATGGGCTACTGGGTAAATGCACAAGGTCCAGGCAGCGGGAGGGGAGAGACATTCTCTCCATCTCCACGTGGAGGAAGGAAGCAAAAAGACGGGACTGAGTGCAGGAAGATTTGCTGAATTGTTTTGTTTTTTTTTTTAATTTTTTTAACGTTTATTTGTTTTTGAGAGACATAGAGACATACGTGAGCAGGGGAAGGACAGAGAGAGAAAGGGAGACACAGAATCCGAAGCAGGCTCCAGGCTCTGAGCCGTCAGCACAGAGCCCGACGCGGGGCTCGAACTGACAGACTGTGAGATCATGACCTGAGCTGAAGTCGGACGCTCAACCGACTGAGCCACCCAGGCGCCCCTGAATTGGTTTTGAGAAGGCGGTGGTGGGATTCCCATTAGAAGCACCTGATCCCTCCCCCACCCCCCGCCCCTAGCACGGAAGACCAGGTTACAGGTGGACTTTGAAAGGAACAGGGGAGGCGTGATCATTAGGCACAAAAGAGAAGAAACAAAACTTTTATCGTGGTAGCGAGCTGAAGACTGAATTTACTAGGAAACATTTGGCACTGGCTCTTTATAAGCATGAGAACTAATTTAATAGAACTCGGAAACAGACTTTTGCAAAATTTGAGTACAGTAAAAATGTAAACTCTTTTGCAAAGTCTTGAACTTTAAATTATTAGGTAAACTGCTAAAGTCATTGTACCATTGGAGGGAGAAAGACAAACGTTATCATTACTAACCATTAAAATAAGTTAGTGCAGAACACCCCATCACTTATTAATAGACTCTTCCCTCAAATGGTAATGGAATTTGGATATTCATTTTCTATTAATGTCACAGGTAAAGTCATTTTCTCTAATGACTTTAGAAACTTGCTCACCAATCTACAGTCCCGTGCACGGAAGGTTTTAAGGGATTTCGCATCACCAGGGAAGCACATCACAACTCCGGGATTTCCGTGTTTCCCTCCCAGACTCTAGCACGCATTTCTTCCAATGCATTGTCCTACGTGCTCAACTCCAGGGGGGCTCGGACACAGGGGCTGCCTTTTTGTCACCACACTGGGACCCTTCGCTCCATAAATTCCACTTTCCTGTTGCCATTTCCCTAGCACCACAGTCCTTCGTCTCTGTTTCCACGCGTCAGCTATTCGGTTGTGGTAGAAAAGCCCGGAAGCCATGAGCTTCGCCAACAGTAGAAAAAATGATCCCAGCCGGCCCGGCACACCCACACGTTCTGCATACGCTGTTCTCAACTTGACCGATGTGCCTTTTGTCCTGACGTGAAAGCCAACACCCTGTTCACTCTTCTCTCTCCCTCAAAAATGACAGCCGTGGCTAACGTCTCTTCCGAAGATCAGGCTTTTCAGAAAGCGCTCCTTCTCAGTCTCGCTCTGGTGCTGTTGATGTGGCCTCCGTGGCCTTTCCCTGGACGTGAGCTGCACACGCGGACGCCCTTCGTGCTGTCTGCCTTTCCTCCACACGCTGGATCTTCCTGGTTTGCCGACACGTCTGCCTGCCTCTTCCTTCTCCGTCCCCGTCCTGTCCCCGACCTAAAATAGTAAGTCTCCAGCCATCTACCTTTCACATTTGCTGTCCTCTCTCTATCCCTTTAAAACCAAATCCATGACCAATCTATGAAATGCGGCCATCTTGTCGGTGCCACGGGCCGTGACTGCCCTCCTGGGACAATTTCTTCTTCACATCGCTGTGGGAACCAGCATCTGACCGTTATTTCTCAGAACTCAGTGATTCCTGGTGATGGAGTTAAAATGCAGCTTCGATTCGGAAGGCTGCCGATGAAGCCTGAGCTTCTGCATTTCTGACAAGTTCCCAGGTGATGCCCCTGTATTGGGTTCAGGACTGCAATGCAAATCCAGGGATATAAGGGATCACGACCCAAGGACTGACTAATGTTTTTGCCAGGTGGCCCTTGACAACTACAGACTACAATGTGGTCTTCATCGTTTCAACTATTGTAACTCTCCAACTCGAAATTTGTTTCATGAGCCCGTCCCTCCACGAAATTGGCTCTCACCGATCAATGGTCCAGGGGCTCTTCCAGCCCTATCTTACTGACTTTTCTGTTCAACTCAACCCCCTGCACTACTCATGCGATTCGACTGTACATCCTGGCTTTCGATAACATGACTGTGCAGGCACCAATTTTATAAAAAGCCAGTAATATAAAATAAGTCAGTATTTCTCTCTTTCCATTTGGGCTCCAGGCCTGAGCTGTCAGAATATGTGATTCCAAGCCCGTAGGAGATCAGAGATGGAATACGACCCAATCACACCCCATCAGAATTTTCTCTTGGACTTTCTGTTAGGCCTATTAAGAAAATAATAATAATAATAATAATAGGAATAATAATAATAATAATGATAGAATTTTCTCTTGGACTTTCTGTGAGGCCTATTAATATAATAATAATAATAATAATAATAATAATAATAGTCCCTCCCTATGCCCTGTAACCCACTTATATAGTAAAAGAGTGAGTTCTTCCCAGAGAGCAGCCCCCTTACTCGGCATCTGGAGAGAATCTGTTTTAAATTTTTTTTTTAATGTTTTTATTTATTTTTGAGAGCAGGAGAGACAGAGCATGAGTGGGGGAGGGTCAGAGAGAGAGAGGGAGACACAGAATCCGAAGCTGGCTCAGGCTCTGAGCCGTCAGCACAGAACCCAACGTGGGGCTCGAACTCACAGACTGCGAGATCATGACCTGAGCTGAAGTCGGACGCTCAACCGACTGAGCCACCCAGGTGCCCCTAAATAAACTTAAAAAAGTCTACTTACAAAGTAACCATCATCCTTTTTAAAAAAAATTTTTTTAATGTTTATTCATTGTCGATAAAGAGACAGAGAGTGAGCAGGGGAGGAACAGAGAGAGAGGGAGACAGAGAATCTGAAGCAGGCTCCAGGCTGTGAGCTGTCAGCACAGAGCCCGACTCGGGGCTTGAACCCACAGACTGCGAGACCAGCCGTCATCCTTCTTGCATTCCTCTTTGGCTTAAGCTGCTTCGAACTGGTCTTCCTTCACATGCAGCAACAGCTTTTGATAATCAACTGGCCTAAAAATGACCTCCGTCCGGCTTCAAAACATCCCTAATGCCTCCTTGGAAAAATGGACTAGAGGCATGAAGAAAAAATTCACTGAAGGAATTCAGAAAGTTAAGGTTACAAAGTCAGTTCACCTCTGTTGGCTGTCACTGAGCAGCCCTGCTGCCAGTTGAACTTGAGATTCCATTTGTCACATTTTAAAAACATAAACACTGACAGTGTGAATGAAATTTGCACAATTTATGCCTTAATATGCAGAGGGTAGATGCCACACAGAATTTGATCTGCCCATTCCTGAACATTCTATCTCATTATCATAGAAGTAGATACATCTGTAGAGTTTTCATGTTTCTTGCACAGTTTTTGTTTTTTTATTTAAGAAAATTTTTTTAATGTTTATTTACTTTTGAGAGAGAGAGAGAGAGAGAGCACGAGTGGAAGAGGGACAGAGGGAGGAGGAGACACAGAATCTGAAGCAGACTCCAAGCTGTCAGCACAGTGCCTGATGCGGGGCTTGAACTCATGAACTGTGAGGTCATGACCTGAGCCAAGTCAACGCTCACCCCACTGAGCCACGCAGGCGCCACATTTGCAGTCTTTAGATGTTATGCATCTGTTTGCTATTGTGAACGCACTGTTTTACTTTTTAAATTCTGCTGGTGTAACAGTACTATTTTCTTATATTATTATTTTTTATTTTTTCTTGGGAAGGGAGACTGTGTGAGAGGGGGAGAGGGGCAGAGAAAGAGAAGGAGAGAATCTTAACCAGCTCCATGCTCGGCACAGAGCGCAACATGGGGCTCAATACCACGACCCTGGGATCGTGACCCGAGCCGAAATCAGGAGTCGGACGCTCAACCAACTGAGCCACCCAGGCACGTCTGTTACTACCAACTTTCTAAAGCCTACTTCTTGTAATATTTTTTAGTTGATTGTATTGTTCCTTGAGGCCTGGAGTCATTTATTACTCAACTGTTGAGGATTTATGGTGTGTTAGGTCATGAGCACAGGGCTAGACACAACTTACAAAGGAAAACGGTTTTACTGTTTTTTTCATCATAAATATAAATACCATTTTCTACCGTAAAGGAATTAAAACACACCTACAGAAATGGCTGATTCGAGAGCTGGGGAAAACAAAATAGAAGATAACGTAGTGAATCTAGTTTTAGAAAGCAAGGAATGTTCAAAAAATGATGAGGATGGGCACTTGGTCTCTTTCCATGACTTGGCTATTGTCGAAAGTGCTTCTGTGAACATTGGGGTACACGTGCTCCTATGCATCAGCATTCCTGTGTCTCTTGGGTAGATTCCTAGCAGGGCTACCAAGTGCCCATCAACTGACGAATGGATAAAGAAGTTATGGTATTTATATACAATGGACTACTACGTGGCAATGAGAAAAAATGAAATCTGGCCATGTGTAGCCAGATGGATGGAACTGGAGGGTATTATGTTAAGTGAAATAAGTCAGTCAGAAAAAGACAGATACCATATGTTTCCACGAATAGGTGGACTTTGTGAGACTAAGCAAAAACCAGGGGGAGGGGAAGAGGGGAAAGGAAAAAAAGACACAGAGAGGGAGGGAGATAAAACATAAGAGACTCTCAAAGACTAAGAACAAACTGAGGGTAAGGGGGATGAGGGAGGGGGGAGAGGGGGTGATGGGCATTAAAGAGGGCACATGTTGGGATGAACACTGGGTGTTATATGTAAACCAATTTGAAAATAAACTATTATAAAATCTAAAAAAAAATGATGATGGTGTGTCCAAACACACAGGCGTCAGCCACAATAGGTTCCCACTGACCAAACTAAGGGCCACGTGGTCATCGGAGTAAGTCATGATGGCAGATTCGAATCCACTGAATAAAACAGAAGTCCACATGGAGGTAAGCAAATTGGAAGCCTGACGAAGAACCAGCTATTTATGCGATTCTGAAAATGCTTCCCCACAGGTACGTATCAACCATAAAGGGGAACAGAATAACATTATAGTGAAAAAAGCCTGGCGGACATTCCTTTAACAAAGATTAAGTCATGTACCAGCCGATAGGACGCAACTAGAAAAAGGCAGCAGCATTACTTCTGACGATGTCCCTGCCAATCACACGGACACGTCAGATGCAGCCAAGCTCAGGGAAATCCTATAAAATAGCTGTAGAGGCTTGAATGGTGACTTCCCAAATCCGGTCCATCCAGAACTTCAGAATGTGACCTTATCTGGAAATAGGTCTCTGCAGACATAATTCATTAAGAACATGAGGATGAGAGGCACCTCACTGGCTCAGCTGGTGCAGCGTGCGACTCTCGGTCACAAGGGGATGCTGCGGCGATGAGACCACAGCCAAGAAACGCCGGAGACTGGCCGGCCGCCGCCGGACGGTGGGAGCGGGGCAGGGAGCAGATTTTTCTTGAGAGCCTCCAGAAGGAAGCATCGTGGCCGAGACCTTGATTTTTGGACCCGAGGCCCCCTGAACTGGGAAAGAATACGCTCCTGCTGTTTTCAGCCACCCAGTGTGCGACACCGGTTACGGCGGCCTTAGGAAACTAACGTCCGAACAGACCCGTAATCTTCCACACTCCCAGTGCCGCGAAGTCAAAGAAAGACGGACACAAACGGTCCAGACGGAAGGGCCCCAAAGAGCTCCCTGCGCCCGTCTGCCTCGTGAGGACACAGGGAGAAGACGGCTGTGTGCGAACCAGGAAGCTGATTCGCAGAAGACGATGCATCTCCCTTGGTGTGGACGGTGACACGGCCGTGATCGTGTCCAGCGCGTGCGGGCAGCAGCCGGAAACCCCCACGCTTTAGGAGGGACCGACGGGGATAGCTCTGTTGGGTCCGACTCCACCGTTGGAAGCTTCGCTTCAGGCTGGTCAGTGCCGCGTCACCCCCCAGCTCCACAGCCTGGCCAGGAGCGAAGTTTGGGGGGCCCCGGGAAGTGTGCCCGTTGCCCAAGTGTCGTCCGTGTGACCAAGCCCAGGGGTCGATGACCCCTTTGCCAAATTTCCTCCTTCCCTGAAGCAGCCACTGCGTTTGAACAGGTGTCACGGGCAGCGCGTCCACCAGCCACTTCCTCCCGGCCCAGGCGAGTGACGGGTTGGGTGGGCGTGACGCTGCAGGTGTGACCTTGGCTAGCGGTGGATGCCAGTATGTCTTGCATGGCGACAAAACGGAAGGCACTGACCGTGCGCCCACCGCACCCCCCAGCACCCTGCCCTTTCACACTGCTGGTGTGGCCTGAATGTCCTGCACGTCCGTCTCCTAGCTGCTCAGGTGAGCGCCATGAGGAGCCCGCACGTGCGTCCTCGGGGGTCTGTGTAGGGCTCAAGCCCTGTGGTGGCAGACAGAGCGTCTCGTTTGGCCTGCACCTTCCAGGATGGCATTGGCCACCGTCCTAAATCCATGAGGGCTTTCGGCCTACGGATCACGGCCTACGAGCCAGGGACCCGCCTGCAGCCACGAGCCTGCCCACGGCCGGGACATCACAGGGCAGACATGACGGGACCTGTTAGGAGAGGACCACGCCCTGGACCAGCTGGCACTATGCGGCTCTCCGTTAAGGATGCTGCACCGACTTGCTCTGTACTTGGTCCGCCCACGGGGCGCCTGGGTGGCTCAGTTGGTTGAGTGTCCGACTTCAGCTCAGGTCATGATTTCACGTCTGTGAGTTCGAGCCCCGCGTCGGGGTCTGTGCTGACGGCTCATCAGAGCCTGAAGCCTGCTTCCGATTCTGTGTCTCCCTCTCTCTCTGCCCTTCCCCAGCTCACACTCTGTCTCTACGTCTCTCAAAACTAAATAAACGATAAAAAAAAAAAAAAAGAATTTACAGTTTAAATAACAAAACCAGCATGCCACCGTGTTTTCACCGAGGCAGTTTCCTTTATTTCCGGATTAAGACGGATTTGCGATGCCTGGGAGCACGGAGTGACCGCATTTTCAGAAACACCGTCTACGGTGTGGGAAAGACTGAATCCCGTTTTTGCCCCTTTTTCAGTCCGTCAAGTGCAGGAGACATTCTCTTCAGAGGACATGCGTCCGTCCGGAATTCACAAACAGATGTATCAGCCCTGAGTAAGGAGACGCTTCACGTGTGTCACCGGAGGCGAAATGAAGTCCAAAGCTGAGTAATTACGTGGTGAGTTCAGCCCAACTAAACTGTCAACCTGCAAATAATAGTAATTAATAATAATTACTATAATTATCGGTGATTACTACTAATCATTCACAATTAGTATTATTGTTGTTTAAAAATTTGTCCACTTTTTCTGATCTGCATAGATTGCTTTCCTTCCTGCTTTGAGTTATGTGGATAATTATTTAAAATTTCAATTTTATTTTGCTGTAGCGTAGCGGTACCTTGGGCCAGAAAAACCTGAAAACCCTGAATTTCCTTAATTATTGGTTCCTCAACTGTAAAATTAATTACTAGATCCAAAAACTTTCTATGATTAATATTTACAAACATAAAAAGGGAAAGTAGGGGCGCCTGGGTGGCTCAGTCGGTTAAGCGGCCAACTTCAGCTCAGGTCACGATCTCGAGGTCTGTGAGTTTGAGCCCCGCGTCGGGCTCTGTGCTGATGGCTCAGAGCCTGGAGCCTGCTTCGGATTCCGCGTCTCCCTCTCTCTCTGCCCCTCCCCCGCTCATGCTCTGTCTCTCTCTGTCTCAAAAATAAATAAACATTAAAAAAAAAAAAGGGAAAGTAATTACACATGTACCTGTTTTAACCATCAGAAGAAAACTGAGAATAGAATAACTGAATTCTGCCCGTTTTAAACGCCCTTGTCTGTTGAAACCTGCCATTCGATGCCGAGAGCCGTAGGGCCGTGCTTTGCAAGCTTCTTGTATGCACACAATACATCCAACAGTGTGAAACCAGAGTGTAACAGAGGTTTGGTTTTGTTTTCTGTTTTAATATATTGCTTGCTCCTTCAGAGCCTTATTCACCCTCTAATCCAAATCTAGTTTCTCTGAGTATCAACGGACACAGTGGGTTCCCATAGTTACAAAGGAAAGAGTGTTCTGAAGACAACGGAACGACTAATGAAATTTTAAACGACAGATTCAAAGGCACGAGGACTCCGGCCCCAACAAGGAACCGGGGGCTCATCGGGCGTACGGTCACAGTCATTACCCGGCCAACACAGCGGAATCTGGCCCCGAGTCGCCTCAGACTGTCCGTACGCCAGGGCCACGGCGCTTCCAAACACCGGGGCCAAGCGTGTCGCAGAGCCCGCCGCAGTGCCTGGGTTCCGTCAGTGCAGATGCGTGAGGACCCATCCTGCCACCGCAGAGCCTGCTCTGTGACCTGCCCCACACGCACACCTGACGCGGCCCCCCGGCACGCACAGTTACGTCCCCGGCGTCCCACCGCCACGTGTCCCTCCTGGCGGAGGGCTGCGGTGCTGCACCTGCCTGTCCAGGATCTCGCTGTGCCCCTCGGGAGAGTACTGTCCGCCAACACGCTCCGAGACGTAGGTGGTAGGCGCAGCAGCTTCGGAGTCCAACACGCTAGGATCTGTCTCTGCTCCCGGGAGGCGACCTGGAGAATTTATTGAAATCTCATACAAATGGGATGTTCATGTAAAATGGAAAAGGGGGGGAGGAACGTGGTGAATGAGCAGATGAGAAAATGAACACATAAAACACTTATAAAACAACATATTCAGATAGAACTTCCTGTTTTGGAGAGTAACAAGAGATTCGTACTCTGAGGAGTATCGCTAGGCTGTAGTGGGTCTCCGCATAACTCATAAGAAAAGAGGCAATGGTTGGTGTTTATGTGCTAAAAATTGTGTATTTGGGGCTTTTAAGAGCCATAAAACTGATTTAAAGAATGGTTTAAAATGGTAAGAGAGAAATGCATAACAATTAAAACATGCATCGAAGCTGGTTTGTTTCTAACTGCCTCTTGGTAATTAAGAGTTTACGCTTGGGAGAGCCCCATAAAAACTGATTTAAGACTTGAGCCAGTGTCCACGAATTAGTGTAAGCCCACGTATAAGTCCTCCACGTGCCAGGATAGCCACTCAAACAACAGAAGAGCTAGAATCCGTACATGACTTGAAATGATGAATGAATGATTATTTTGGATGTAATTTTTATTGACTCGCTACTTGGTTGACTTGGTTCTTCATACTTAGTAGTATATTATCTAAGTTCCCAGAAGAGATAGATCCAGTGCTTGGACTAATGGCCAAACATGTGGTGAGGAACAGGGGGAGAGAGAGACGGAGAGACATCAAGACACAGGCAGAAAGAGATAGAGAGACATATAGAGAAATGGAGAGAGAGGAAGAATTATCAATGACAGCTTAGGGTTCACAACAGCCGACCGATAACCACGCTAGCCGGGGAGCTGGGGTTTAAAAGGAGGCAGATGAGGAGGGAGAAAACCTCTGGTGAAGAAGGAGGAGACCCTGGCGACTGTCCCAACCTGCTGGGCTTCTGGGCTACCAGCTCCCGGCTGCCCGTAGCCCCTGCCAGGCACAATCGCATGCGAAGCAAACCTCGCTCCTCCAGCCCTGGTAACTCCGCCTCGTCACAGAAACACCCGTGTTTCACCTCAGAAGGACGCGGCCACATTCTGTGTAGGAAGAAAGCGTGGTGGCCGTCCGTTTCAGCACTGCACGGTTGATCCGCACCGCCGACCCTTCGAAATCTTTCAAAGGACACGAAAACTAGGACTCGAGAATCCTGATAGGTTGTTTAAAAAAATGATTTAATTAGAAATATCCACCAAAAAGCATGTGGACCAAAATGAAAAGGAAAAGCGTGGCATCTGTTTCGCATTACCAACTCGTAAGCGTTCTACTGAAACCAGTTTTCTTTAAGTAAAAACTTGATGGCGTCGCCAAAGCCATGCTGATACAGGGATTCCATTTTCCTCTTGCTGGGTGGGAAAAGGGCTTGGTTAAGCCTCACCAAGTTTGCCACGGACAGCTAGAAGAGAAAGACAAATTGAAGCCTTAGCACGTTACAGTACAGGAACTCGTAAGCTGAGATTTCCTACCGTGGATACAATTAGTGGCTTAAAAACTCAGTAAGAGGAACATCCAGCGTGACGGTTAACTTCACCCACGGGCTGTAGGACGGTTTCTCGGTCTCGGCACCAGTGACGTCTGGGCCCAGTGACGTCTGGTCCGTTGCGGGGGCTGTCCGCGCATCACAGGGTGTTGGGCACCGTTCCTGACCGCCACCCCCGGCATGCCAGGACTGCCCCACAGACGTGAGAAGCAAACACGTGTCCAGACACCGCCAATGTCTGCTAAGGGTGACATCCCCTCGGGCTGAGGACGAGCAGCCTGGATTCAGGGAGTCGATGATGATTTATGTAAGTTCTTCACTTGAGGCCCAACGTTGTTCTCCAATATTTTGTCACTGTGTTTTTAAACCAATAAATGGCCTAATTTAAACTTGCACTGAGATTCCCCCATAAGTGTACTGACCTGAAGAAACAGAGAACTTTTCACAGACAGTTAATAAATAGTGAGAGCTCTGCACGCTCACCACGTATAGGTGCACCCTGGTCCGCGTGCATGACACGTACCGGAAACTATTAACACGCCACATTACTGAGAACGTGCAATTTGTACACGGAGTTGTCCCTGAGCTTCCAACATTCTGGAAGCGTGTGGAACCTGTGAGGCAAGTCTGTTCGAATATCGGCGAACACGCTACTCACCAATATGTCCTGTTTGGCGATATTAACGTACAGATGCAGCTGCCCTTTGTCCTGCGGGGAGATGTCCAGCCGCCCACTGAAGGGGGAGATGGTCACCGTGCGGCCCCCGGGGAGGATGGGGAGGCTGTTGGTGAGCCCTCCGTCCACCCACTTCTGTGGAGAGAAACAGCCCACGTCGGCGACTCGCGTTCCACGGGAAGAAGAGGACCACAGAGTTTCCAACGGGACCCCTTCCTTCTAACGTGATGGATGCCTGTGGTATGCTCCCAAATTCCTACTTATGGTGGCTGATTGGGTTGGTGACTTTTTAAATCTTTCACAGGTCATTTACCCGTATTGTGGGAACCTGACAGAATCAGGAAACCTCTCCAATTGTTTAAAGGCTTTCAGTAGAGGGGCGCCTGGGCGGCTCAGTCGGGTAAGCGTCGGCTCTCGGTTTCGGCTCTGGTCATGATCTCACGGTTCCTGAGTTCGAGCCCCACGTCAGGCTCTGCACTGACAGTGTGGAGCCTGCTTGGGAATTTTCTCTCTGTCCCTCTGTCTCTGCCTCTCCCCTGCTCTCTCTGTCTCTCTAAAATAAATTAAAACTTAAAAAAAATTAAAACTTTCAGTAGGTTATTTTATTTTTTTTAATGTTTATTTATTTTTGAGAGAGAGACAGAGTGCAAGAGAGGGAGGGGCAGAGACAGAGGGAGACACAGTATCCGAAGCAGGCTCCAGGCTCCAAGCTGTCAGCACAGAGCCCGACACGGGCCTTGAACCCACGAACCATGAGATCACGATCTGAGCCGAAGTCAGACACCTCACCGACCGAGCCCCCCGGGCACCCCTAGTACATTATTTTAGATAAAATGTACCTAAATTGTTATGATGAGAGGGGGTGCGTAAGAAGACCTGTAATAAGGTTGGGGGTCACTGTCTAATCAGAGTGGAATGCCAAGTTTATGGTTGATGCTGAATAACCATCCAGCAACACAGGACATTCCGTCTTGATTATAAGAACTGGACGTTGGCATTTTCTGTAGCCAACTTAGAAATAAATAGAACCAGAAATCCATCTATTTCAAAGTGGCACCTGAGTTTAAGACATGAGGTTTTATTTTTTTTGTTGTTTTTTTTTTTTAAATTGTTTGTTTATTTTGAGAGAGAGGGAAAGAGAGAGAGAGAATGTGAGCAGGGGAGGGACAGAGAGAGGGAGACCGAGACTCCCAAGCAGCCTCTGAGCCCAATGTGCAGCTCGACCTCACAAAATGTGAGATCATGTCCTGAGCTGAAATCAGGAGTCGGACACTTTACCAACGGAGCCACCCGCGTGTGCCAAGACATGTGGTTTTAAAGCCACAAAGCATGAGAAGTGCCACACAAAAAAACAAACAGTATTCACAAGAGGTTTCTTTGTTTTCAGACCCATGGCTAATGGAAGGATGGACAGATCAGGGAAGAGAAGCTTCTAGAAGCTTCCGCACAACTGAGTGCCGAAAGAGGACATCTAAAGAAACACACGGATGGTATTTCTTATGCTGTCCATTTCTTTTTTTTTTTTTAACGTTTATTCATTTTTGAGAGAGAGACAGAGCACGAGCAGGGGAGGGGCAGAGAGAGAATCCGAAGCAGGCTGCAGGCTCTGAGCCGTCAGCACAGAGCCCGACGTGGGGCTGGAACTCACAGACCGTGAGATCATGACCTGAGCCGAAGTCGGCCGCTCAACTGACTGAGGCACCCGGCACCCCCTTATGCTGTCCGTTTCAAAGCCAAAGAGTCTCAAGCCACCATTGTCCCAACACATTGACCTAATCAGCTCTAACAATCAATAAACACACAGGTGTGTGCACGCATACACACACACACACACACAACTGAAGTGCAAAATCTCCAAGTTACATCTGTGACTGGAACTATCTTTCAGTCGATAGGCCAGAAAAAGAAAAACAAAAAACAAAAAAACAAACAAAAGTCTGCTCATGGTTGAGAAGCTGTCACGGAAGCATCTTCAGTGCAGAATTCTGCAAGCTGAGTTTCCCGCGAACACCGCGCCGGTCCCGTAGGGAGCCGTCCCTGCGCTGCCCGCGCAGACGCGGGGGAGGGAGGGAGGGACAGTTAGCACACCGCGTCCCGAACTTGGTTAGGACACACCTGCGTCTTGTTCTAAGGTGTCTTCTTCTGTTTAAAATGTCTTTTTCACTTGTTCTTACTACTGACGCTGGCGACTGTTTGATCAGCACGGCACTGCTGGCAACGGCTCTGCCAGCCGGCACGGCTCCCGGAGGGCGGGACAGTGACCAAATGATGAGCGGACCCTGTGCTGCAGATTGGAGGGGACTGAACTGTGCTGTTGCAGAAAACAGAGGCGGAGCAGGGACTTGCATACCGTTATTTTTAAAAGAAAGTCACACACATTATCATCTAAGTACACGATGGAGACACACATGTGAATAGTGTGTTTGTGTTTGACACGCCCATATTCATGTGTGTGTATATTGTGTGTATATATACATGCTTATATCAACAGGTCTTTTTAATGTGTGTTTTTGAGAGAGGGAGACAGAGAGAGAGAGACTGTGTGTGTGTGTGTGTGTGTGTGTGTGTGTGTGTGTGTGTGTGTGTGAGAGAGAGAGAGAGAGCCGGGGACGGGCAGAAAGAGAGGGAGACACACGATGGGAACGGGGTCTGTGCTGACAGCGGAGAACCCGATGTGGGGCTCAAACTTACGAACCACGAGATCACGGCCTGAACGTGGACCCCTATCTGACTGAGCCACGCAGGCGCCTTTATAGACAGAGTTTTTCAAAGGGAGACGGGCAGCGAGAAGGCCCCCGGACATCCGTCTTTCATCAAGAGACAGTAATAACATGCACCTGGTGTCCTCGGACCTAAGGACGAGCTCATGTAACCTGAGGAAGGGAAGGGCGGTCCGGCTTCGTCACGCTGCTGAGCGTTCTAATTTCCCAGAGCGTTCATGACTGCTGTTTCTGGGATCCCAAAATTCTCTCTCCAAACTTTCTGCACTGCTGTTAGCTTGTTCTGATTGGATCACGGGCCCTGGGAAACCTATAGCTTATGAAATGACCTGACGAAATTTGCAACAGACCCCCGGTCTGACCGTGAGTGTGCCGGCTCGGGTGCCCTGCGTGCAGGGCCTCTGCCTCCTGACGTGCGCTCTCAGCAGCCGGATCCTTCCCCAAGACCGCACATTCATCCAGGCGTGCTGATTCTAGCAAATCTCTAGTAGCGACAGGAACAGCCGTAAACGGTCCTCAGCCCCAATTAAAAGTGGAAATATTTTGTATCCAGCGGGCTCTCGTTTAAACGCCTGCCTTTTCAATACTGCTGTCCCTCGATTCTCAGGCTCTTTGCCAGATTCCTGCAAGCGGTCCCCTCCTCCCACCTCGTGGGCACATTCTGTAAGGTGGTAACTACGGACGTGAGCTTCTATGATTCCAGAATCTTCTGCAGAAAGAAAAAAAAAAAAACAAAAATAAAACAAAAAACCCAAAAACCTGTGCTGGTTTTGTCTCACTTCTAAGTGGACAGTGGTAACGGTCACACCCAAACAGGCCACAATATCCGTACGTCAGGTCTCGCCAAGGTTTGCCGTACACACTGATGTGCCCTGGGAACATGGGAGGGACACACCCCGTGGTTTGGGAACGCGAGCACGTCCTGTTACCTAACTGAGGGGGACAACCTCCTCTGGACAAGAACCTAGGCAGGGAGTGTCCACTGTACTGTTAGTTCGTTGTGCAAGTCCCTCAGAGCGTCCGGCAGGTGCCCGGATGTGTGGCGGACCCCGGGCTACGTGTGTCCGTGAGACCGTCTCCGTGCACGGCTGAGCTGTGTTCAGGTGCACTCTGTTCGAAAATGTGAATGCAGGGGAGCCTGGGGGGCTCAGTCGGTTAGGCAGCCCACTCAGGGCTCAGGCCATGAGCTTATGAGAGAGGCATGGCAGAGAGAGAGAGAGAGAGAGAGAGAGAGAGAGAGAGAGAGAGAGAGGGAGGGAGGGAGAGAATCCGAGGCAGTCTCCATGCTATCAGCACAGAGCCCGATGTGGGGCTCGAACCCATGAACCGTGAGATCATGACAGGAGCCAAAGTCAGATGCTTAACCGACTGAGCCAGCCAGGCGCTCAACACTCTTGGTTCGTGATTCTCAAAATAGAGGGGAGGCAGAGGGAGAAAGAAAGGGAGATTCCTACTCTCCACAACATAGGCCAGAGTCTCCCATTCTTCATGGGGGGGGGAATATATGATCCTTTCTTAATCACGGGGACACAGCTTAAAACAAAACAAAACATTTGAGAAGAGGTTACACAAAACCTTCGTTGCTTCTACTAAAGACTTTTGGTACATCTTTGTCTTAACGTTTGAATTTCTGATTTTTGATTAAAAACTGATGACTTTAGATACTTAATTTTGAGAAAACGCTGGAGGTATTTCGCTACCGACAGTATGAATGTCGTATCAGAAATACTCTCGGGAAGACACACATGGTTTTATATCAGACAGTGCAAAGGCTTTTAGGATGTTGCTGAAAACCCAGGTCTTCTCTGTCAGAACAACCGTGAGCTGATCTCTAGAGCCGAGTCCGGCCTCCTCTGGCCAGGCAGCAGGCGTTCTCAGCACGATGGAGAATTTTCTGTAATTTAAATCATGGGGAAAGCTCACGCCTACCGGCAAACGCTGCGTTTAAGGCACAGTTTGCGTTTCGCTGACAGTGGAAAGATTCCAGAGAAGCACCTGGCCTCCGATCCTACAGAAACGGGGAGAGGCCCTCAGGCTGGCCGAGCGTCTGTGAGGAGCTCACAAGGACGCCGGCACGTCGGGAAGCGTGTGAATAAACGGACAAGGCTTCCGAGGGTTCCGTCCCTCACTGTGCGCACGGGACCCAGTCTCCGCGGACAACACGACGCCCCCAAGGGAAGCCTGGTGCTTTCACGAGACGTTAGATGAAGTAATTACGACGTGTCTGCTTTGCAGAGACACAGGTAATCGGCAAGACCTGGTCCTCCTGCCCAAGGTCAGGGGACTTGGCGGTGGTGTCCGTCCGTCTCGGCGGTGTGTCCGTCCTTCCCGGCGGTGTGTCTGTCCTTCCCGGCGGTGTGTCCTTCCTTCCCGGCAGTGGTGTCCGTCTTCCCGGCGGTGGTGTCCGTCCTTCTCACAGCTCTGCGCTGGATCTCCTGCTGTTTAACACTCACGTGCCCGTATTGCGTCATACCACGCGGAATGCAGCGGAGAACACGTGACCCTTTAGCCACTCCTCGTCTTCAGGTCACAAAGCCAACAGGAGGGAATGGGGATGGATGGGGAAAAACCCGAGAAAGATACTGTTGTTCAAAAGGAACGAACTCGGCAGAGCGGGGCCAGGAGGCCCAGAAACGCTGGCGATCAGCGTGGAGGAGGTCCCCTCCCTCGCCGGGGGGCCCGCCTGAAGTCAATGCACATCTCTGCATCTCCCTTTCTCCTTGTCTGTAAAACACCGTGTAGTCATCCTGCGCCAGGAGGGAGGGTTGTGCTGCAGCTGATAGAAAACAGTCACGGCACAACTTGTACTGCGTTTTCTGCTACAAGGAAAATGAGTGACCTCGCCAGGTCGTCCAGGGCCCGTCTTTCCGGCTCACTCTGGGGCCACCTCCATGGTGTGATGGGTGACCTCGTGGTCCACAACAGCTGCTGCAGTCCCAGCCATCACAGCCAGGTTCCGGGCAGCAGGGAGTGAACAAAGCTGTGTGAGCTCCCTTCCTGTAAGTGAGATATCCAGCTCATATCTCACTTAAATGGGAGCCTCACCTAGCTCCAATGGAAGTTGGGAAAGGGGCCTTTTAGCGACACAGCACTAGGTCCAGCCAAAGACTCTGACTCCGTCGTAAGGAAGGAGAGGAAGGTTCATGGTGCTGGAAGACAAGCAGAAGCCTCGATACCTGCACCTCCTTCGTAATTAAAATTTGTACACGTCTTCCTTTGTTCATGTTTGCACAGGAAAGTGTTTAGCATAGTCTTAGAGCTTCCTGGGCTTCTGGGACTCAGCTCTACTGGTATCTGTTTGTTTGTTTGTTTGAAGTGTATCTTATTCTGGGAGAGAGAGACAGAGAGAGAGAAGATGCCAAGCAGGCCCTGCACTGTCAGCATGGACACTGCGGGGCTCAAACTCATGAGGCGTGAGATCGTGACCTGAGCTGAAACCAAGATTCCGTCACAATATGTAATCTCTAAGATACCTTACATTTTTTTTTGCCCATTTCTATTATTATATATTGAATATTCTATCTTTAGCCATTTCTGTCATTATTATATATTATACCGTCAGACTTTCAAGTAAAATCATATATTTCAGATCATTATAAAGTTAAAGTTTATAAGACAAAGTTGATTTTGACACCATCTTAATCAAAACGTATAGCTAAAAATAAATATTAACTTTTATTCCTATTATATACTGGGAGGGAAAATGCTACCTGACTTACAGTGAGTACAATACACTACTTCTCAAAGTCTCAGAGGGCCCCAGAGCTCACACTGCTTTGGAACGAACTACGTGTTGGCTCTGAGAGACAGTAGCAACTATAGGGGAAAAGATGCCGGCTGGCCAAGAGCCCATGTTTAAATGATTTCATGTTGCTCTTAAAAAAAAAAAAAAATCAGTGTATACGTTGTCTGTAAACGGTCACAAAGAGGGCTTAGGATTCCGTTCGGGGTCTACGCACACGGCTACAAGCAGAGTGGAGCTGGACTCTCCCGCTCGGGCTGTGCCACTTTGTATCTACATGGCTTCCCGGTTACTTCACGTCTCTGTGCCTCGCTCTCCCCGTCTGTCCCTTTGGACAAGTGTCCTGGGGCAGACCCGTGTGGGCCCAGACGTGTATCCCGGAAGCACGGCAAGGACTGGAGAGACCAGGCATGCTCGAGGAAAGAAAGCCGCGAGGACCTGCAGGGTCAGAACGCAGACAGGTTCCCAATCGTCCGAAGTGCGGGATCTGTCACAACCAGTGTTCGTGGTGCGACCGCCAGTTCCGTGAGCACGGGGACTGGGGACTGGGCACAGGGCCCTCGGAGTCCGTGAGGAGTGAGTGACAGATAGTAAAGAGATTCCATGCACCCACTTAGAGTAACTGCCTGTTACGTATGTGTACAATAAAGAGGACAGAGGGCATTTATTCATCGCCAACAGGCGTCTGAGCTTAGACGTGTGCTAAGTGGATACGATATTGGATTATACAACATGTGTCTCTGGTAGGTGTTAAATAGATGCTGTATTCGATGACAAATACATATCCCTGGTCTGTGTTAAATAGTATATTTGATGATAAAATGCATATTTCTGGTATGTGTTAAATAGATGCTGTATTTGATTATAAATATGTATCTCTAGTATATTTTAAATAGAGGCTATATTCGATTGTAAAAACGTATCTCTGGTCTATGGTAAGGAGCTACCATTTTTGAGGATAAGATGCATTTTTCTGGTATGGGTGAAATAGACGCTATATTTGATTACAAATACACATCTCTGATATGTGCTAAGTAGATACTGTATTTGATTATAAAACGCATAACTCCGATATGGGTGAAATAGTCACTGTATTTGATTTTAAAATGCTTATCTCTGATATGTGTTAACTAGTTCGTCTATTTGGTTATAAATACTTCTCTCTGGCGTGTGTTACAGAGACAGTGTGTTTGTTATACAGGGCGTGCTGCGTGGAGGAGCCGAGAGGGTAGGATAATGAACCCCAGCCCCGCCTGAGAGCAGCTCACCTCTCTCCTCCCCTCCCAGAAGCGCCCTCCTGCCTGCAGTGTCGGCCCAGGTGAAGACAGCTGCCCTGCATTGCAGGGGAAGTGCAGGGCCAGGGAGGGGAGGGGCTGCCGGGGAGGGAGCTCCCGCAGGGAGGAAGCGGAGGGTTCTCCCGCTCCAGCTGTGTGCGAGGGCAGTCAGGTGCGGTGCCCTCATGCTCTCCCTGCGGCCGTAAATGCGACTTTATTGTTTTAAAAATTTGTTTAGTCTTTTTTTTCTTTTAGCCAAAGGGACAAGGTTTACAACCAGGTGGAAAAAGGAGCATCGCAATCATCCTGAATATGGACCTGATTCCTTTTCTGTTAAAAACAAAATTATTTATGAAAAAAAAATCATATATACTGATTTGGAACCACGAGAATAATGATAAAATTGGATCCTGCAAAGGAAATGTATAATAGAGGAAGTCCTGATGATTCACCAGGTACGAGACTGTTACCTGCCCTTTGTATTCCACTGGCTTCAGTCCCGCGTAAATGGGCACGAAGCTGCTGGCCAAGAGAACCTGGGTGCATGAAACAGAGAAACGGCTCGTGAGCGTAGGCGTGAGCACACCCGCAACAACCTGACATATCAGTCAACGATGTTACATTTTTCAAAAAGTAACAATGTTTACTATAAAAGATTAAGTTCCGTGTGTTTGAAGTGCGCGCCAGACGCAGTTAAAGAGAAGGGAACCTTCGTCTCTGAAAAGAGGGGCGCCCGGGCGGCTCAGTCGGTTAAGCGTCTGACTTTGGCTCAGGTCATGATCTCTCAGTTAGTGAGTTCGAGCCCCGCACCGGGCTCTGTGCTACAGCTCAGAGCCTGGAGCCTGCTTCCAATTCTGTGTTTCCCTCTCTCTCTCTCTGCCCTCCCCCTCTCGTGCTCTGTCTCTGTCTCAAAGAGGAAAAAAAAAAAAAACATTTAAAAAAAAAAGATTTAAAAAATGTCTGAAAAGACCCTGAAGACAGAGGCACAATTCAATGTTCTGTGACTCAAGTTGACTTCACCTGAGTGAAATCGCTATTTTAATTGTAGACAACCAAATCATTAGAAAGTTGGACTTCCGGAGAAGTCTCAATTCGTGAGTATGTATGGGCTGCAAATAAATTATTCATGGCGCTCCATCATATGCTGTAAAAATCATTGTCAAGTCGGCCTGTTGCAGGCGCCTTGCTGTCTCAGTCTATAGAGGATGCGGCTTGATCTTGGGGTTGTGAGTTCAAGCCCCATACTGGGAGTAGAGTTTACGGAAAAAAATAAAAATAAAGTCGCAGTCTTATTTTTCAGGGGAGAACAGCCCTCTGGTTATTACAGGGGAGACCAGCCTGCAGCTGGGGAGTATTCTCATTTGTCCCCACGAAGCGGCTAGGGGAGCAACACAACACGTTCCATGTGCTGCCAACATGGTCTGCATAGATAACGAGAGTGCGGCAGCTCGGGACACCGATTACGCACCGTCTCCTATCGAAAAAGTAGAGAAAGATCGCCATTTACAATATCGCCATTTCTTCCAACAGAAGAACTTGGGCATGGGGAGTTTTTCTGACGTATACTTTTTTTTTTTTCTTTTTTCTAATGCGGTTTCCAAATCGCGACTGTTCTATTTGGAAAGACACAGCGGTAGAGACTGAATATTGAAGCTATAATCTTGCGACTAGTAAGTGAAGACTGCGGCTGTTTCTTGTCAAACATTTCATGAGATTTGAGGGGGGTGGGGCATATATTATTTCAAAGATGGATTATGGCCCCAAAATTGATTTGAAAATCTCTTACTGACAATTATTTAGGACTCAGGGAGCATTGTCCCCAAAGAAACAGTAGTGTACGTATGTTTCCTGACAGTAGCTCTCAAAGGCCAATGTATATATATGTATATATATATATATATATATATATACATATATATATATTTTTTTAAGAGACAGGATGTGAGCGGGAGAGGGAAACAGAATCTGAAGCAGGCTCCAGGCTCCGTGCTGTCAGCACAGAGCCTGACACGGGGCTCGAACTCACAAGCAGTGAGATCACGACCCGAGCCGAAGTCGGACGCTCAACCGACTGGGCCCCCCAGGCGCCCCTATATATTCTGAACCGTGAGTAAATGAGAGAGCCGGTCACCGGCAAACTCCACGTGCTACAGGAAAAGTCCTCTGTGGGTTGTGCCCCGAAGCAGCTGGAGCCCATTTATTTCTGCATCGTGTCCCTGGAAGTTGGCACAGGCTTTTCTGTGCAGTGGTTCCAGCTCTGTAACCACGGCTCGTGGCTCCTCACTGCCGAAAACTGCTGAAGGGACAGCGTGCGTGCCTCCTGCCTGGTCGTGCGGTCCTCCGCAGGTATTAAGACTTGCAAGACGTCAGGGCGCCTGAGGGGCTCAGTCCGTGAGGCGTCCGACTCTTGATTTCTGCTCAGGTCATGATCTCACGGTTTGTGAGGTCGAGCCCCGCAGTGAGCTCTGTGCCGACAGTCTGGAGCCTGCTTGGGATTCTTGCTTTCCCTCTCTCTCTGCCCTTCCCCTGCTTGGATGTGCACTCTCTCTCTCAAAATAAAGCTAAAAAAATAAAAAAGCTGCAAGGTGTTGACAGCAGATCAAGCCAAGTACAACGGCAGGCATGCATGAGATTTGTCAGCCGTCTGCAAAGAACAATCGCAGAAGTGCCTGTACTTAGTCCCTCCTTTATTTTTGATGTTTATTTATTTATTATTTTTGAGGGAGAGGGAGAAAGTAAGCAGGGGAGGGGGAAAGAGAGAGGGAGAAGCAGCAGCCAACTTGGGGCTTGATCCCATGGACACTGAGACATCACGAGCTGAGCTGAAATCAAGAGTCGGGACGCTGAACCGACTGAGCCGCCCGGGCGCCCCAGCGTTCCTCTTGAAATGTGTGGCTTGACTAGGGCATGCCGTGACATCAGGCAAACCCGTTCTACAAAGAGGCGAAAAGCAGGACTGACTGAGCATCGTCTCGGGCGATTTGTGGGAGATGACTTCGTAAGCCAGAGGGGGACGACAGGACCGAAGCCAGCCTCCTCGGCCCCCCAACACCAGCCGTCGGGTCCTTTCCAGAGAAAGACCGTTGGTGGTTTCCGTCCTCACTGCATTGACCCTGACTCAAGTTGGCTCTAGCCTCAATTGGCTACTCTTTAAAAAAAAAAAAAAACAATTATAGACCCTAGGTGCGTTTTGTAGACACGCTGTGGCTATTTAAGGAAGTAGTTTGGCAAACGGCAACATTGCGCTGTGGCAGTCACGGGCACGTTCTGGGGCTAGCAGACATATGTGAAATAACAGTACTTAAAGGGTCTTTAAAGAACCAAAGACACTCGTAAATACAACGATTTATTTCATTACGGGGCACAGTCATACGTCCCCTGCAAAAAAAAAAAAAAAAAAGGAAAAAAGAAAAAGCATCACTACCACTAGAATCAGAATGAGGTGTCGTCCCCCCCCCCCCCCCCCCCCCCCCCCCCGTGTCGGAGGATAACCTAGAGTTCACAAGGTGATGCTCGGAACTGTTTTGCAGTGTTTGGTTGAAAAATGCTCTTCAATTACTTCCCCACAGATACGAACAGCAAGGGTCCTCAATGACATGAGGGGTGCAGTGAACTGGAAAAACCTGTCACTCCTCCCAATCAACGGATTCATTCTGTCACTCTTTCCCTTCAGGTGGGCTGCTGATTCCTGCATCAAAACTAAGTTCCGGGGGAAAATTAGCTTCCACAGTTGAGGACTAACTGGTCTGTCTTCTTCGTGGTCCGCTTGCTGCCATTTTATCGCAAGCAAATGGGATTTTCTGCGGAAAGAGGGGACGGCTGACACTCTAAGGCCACTTAACGGGACATGCGAGAGGCCTGAACGTGTCTTTCCACTGCGTCTTATACCTCGTTGTTTTCCCAGGGAAATTTTTCTCGCCGATAAATCGCAGTGTATGTAGAGTCGAGGTTCTTCGTGAGGGGAGGGGGTGTGCCTGCTTCCTGTGGAAATTTAGCGACGTCTGCAGACAGTTCCGTCACAGCTGTGTGTGCGGTGGGGCTGGGGGTGGTTACGACCGGCGTTTAGTGCGTGGGGCCGAGGGAGGCTTCTTTTTTTTTTTAATTTTTTTTAATGTTTTTATTTATTTTTGAGAGCAGGAGAGACAAAGATGAGTGTGGGAGGGGCAGAGAGAGAGAGGGAGACACAGAATCCGAAGCAGGCTCCAGGCTCTGAGCTGTCAGCACAGAACCCGACGCGGGGCCCGAACCCACAGACCATGAGATCATGACCTGAGCCGAAGTCGGACACTTAACCGACTGAGCCACCCAGGCGCCCCCGAGGGATGCTTCTAAACACCCACTGGTGCGCAGGCCAGCCCCCAGCACAGACAGGTATCGGACCCCAAATGTCAACAGCATCCTGGCTGACACATCGACGCTCCCCCTGGGTCTCCGCATTCCTGGCCCGTCACGGGGCTCTGTACTTTTAAACAGTGTACACAGGTGAGAACGCTGATTTGCTTTTTTGTCTCCTCTGACTAAACATACAATGATAAAAATCAACCTCAGTGACTTCCTCCAGCAACGGCACAAATCGTCGCCAAGTGCGTCTTCGATGCACGTTCTGACTAGCTCTTTTCATTCTGTGTGTTATAGCAAAGGGGTGTTCAGAAAATTATGTGGCCTGGCTTCCTTAGAGAATGAATTCCCACCAAGCTTCATTTACGCCTCGAGTTTGCTGTGGAGTTTAGTGAGGGTCTGGCTCTTCATTCAGAACCTGCGGCTGTAGTTGAAATTCAAAGACACAGTCAACTTTGTCTTCCCCAGTCTTCCCGAGATCATGAACGATCTAAATTCGGGCCTCCGTTCACCTTCACGAGGCTAAACGCGGGAAGATCTTGCCGGAAGAGCATTCTCGCTAAGTGTGCGGAAATACAGGACTTCGGAGCAACGGAGAGAGGGTGGTTCTTCGCAAGCGGGGCGCGGTTCTGCCCGAGAGCCTTCCCGGGAATTTCGGCCAGCGAGCATTCAGCTGCGTCCAACGACCAACTCAGACCACACGCGTCCACCGGTTTTGAAACACGAAGCATTCAGGGCTTGGTCCTTGTCCCCGCAAGCGGCCGCACCACCACGCCCGGCACGGTGAATTTCACCGTTTCTGCTCAGCCGTGGAAGCAGCAAACCACTGAAGCACGTACCCCCCTCATCACAGTTTGCTGAAGGCTGATATTAAGATGTGCTTGGATCTCCTCGTGAAGGAAACTCGCCCAGAATCGCGGGGATAACGTGTCAGGCGGCCCGCTGGTAGAGGAATCGCTAACGGCATAAGAGTCTGGAGAGGGAGGGTCCCTGAGTTGGTGAGTGCTCCCCTAGTGGTGACCGCAGCTGACCTCCGTCGCACTTTGTGAGCTGGGGGGGAGCGTGCATTCCGACTGACGGAGAAACCAGAACGCACTAAGGCGCCAAGGCGCTCAGAAGCGGTGCCAGCGATCCCAGCCGCGCTCCACGGAAGACAGGGGCTAGGCTGTCCATCACCAAGGTGCCAACTGCTGCAGGGCAGGAGCGTGCTCAGCACCGGTAAGCTCTGCACAGAATGATAGCTGAAGGCCACGTGTCTGTCTGATTGTGGTACATATAGAATGGGGGGAAGTCCCGGCCCCGAGTGTCTTCGTCGATTTGGGCCGCTGTAACGAAATGCCATCAATTGGGTGACGTATAAAGAACAGAATTTATCGTGGTTCTGGGGGCTGCAGAGTCCCAAGAACACGGAGCCAGCGGATCTGGTGCCTGGTGAGAGCCCACTTCCCGGTTCACGGACAGCCACCTCCTGTGTCCTCATGTGGCCGAAGGGCCGAGGGTGGTCTCGAGGTCTCACATGAGGACATGGTTCTCGTCCATTGAGGATTCTGCCCTCATAACCTAATCACCCCAAAGGTCCGTCCTGCTAATACCGTCTCCTCGGAGTTAGGCTCAATATGAATTTTGGTGACAGAAACATTCAAAACCTAGCATTTCGCCCCTGGCTCCCCCAAATTCATGCCTTTTCTGTGTGCAAAATACATTCGTCCCCTCCCGGTAGCCAAAGAGTCAAGTTGTTGTAGCGTCCACGCAAGAGTTTGAAGTTCAAAGCCTCACCTACACAGCGGCTATGGACGCTGGGGGGGACCTGAAGTACATTCATCCTGAGGCCATCTGCTCTCCGGCTGGGAACCTATTCCATCCGCCGGGTACGTGCTTCCCAAACACGCGGTGAGAAGGCACAGGAGAGACGGTCCCCTTCCAGAAGGGAGAAAGAGCAAGGCAAGAAGAGGTAACACGGTCAGAGCAGGTCTGAGGCCCAACGGGGCAAATTCCAGTGGACCTGAAGGCTTGAGGGCAATCCTCCGTGGCTGATGTTCTGCCTTGCGGACCCACGGGGGCCGGGTCCTGCGCCTGAAGCTTTGCTGGGCCGGCCGTGGGCGCGTCCTCGGTGTGGGCTCCGTGCCTGCGTCTCCCGCCAGAGGCGCCCCAGGACAGGAGTCACCTCGTGCCCGCGGCGCAGTCTCTGGGATGTCCACGGTGGGCCCACTCCCGTGGTTCTAAGGCAGGAAGGGCTGCCAGTGAGAGGGAAGGCTGTGCCTACACTTGCCTTTATTCTCTGGGCTTCGGGTGAGAGAGGCGGCCCTCCTGTGACCCCTCTGAGATGCCTCAGGGCTCACACAGCCATAGTCCTGGCTGCTCTTTGCAAGGCTGACAACACCCTCGTCGGCACGTTGGTTTGGCCACCCGCCACCTCTTCCAGTTCTGTTTCGCAGAGGCTGTCACTGTTCTCAGTAAGGACAGGCCGAGGAAGTGCTTCAGGAGGAACCAGACCGCTCCGTGAACACTCCGCTGAGAATGAGGACCCATCAAACATTCATCCTCATCACTTCCAGCTCCAACCTTCCAGAAAACGCCGGGACGAGAACCCAGTTCAGGCAGGTTCTTTGCTGCCTCGTCGCAAGGAGGGCCCGTCCTCCAGTGTTGAAGACCGTGGCCTGGCTTCTCTCCGAGGCCTCGTCAGGATGGCTCTGCCGTGCACGGTCCTACCGACATTCCGCTTCCAGGCGCTCAGGGATTCATACGGAGATGGCGGCTGTGTCTCCAGCTCTTCTGTCTTTTCTGAGTCCTCTTCTCATCACCTTTAAAGGGCCATTCACGCAATGTGGGCTCCTCCTAGCACGCACCTCTGGTCGCTCCCAGCCTCTCCCTGTTACTCCGTTCCAGAACTGCTTCCGAATGTGTAGGCAGGAGTCACAGAAGCACCCCGGTTTCCGGTCTTAGTCCATGTGGGAAGCTAGCGCACAACACCACAGACCGGGTGGCTTAGAAACAGCATAAATGGATTTCTCATTTCTGGAGGCTGGGTCATCCCAGAGCAAGGCGGGGACGGATTCGCCGCGTAGGGTCTCTGTTACCAGGGCACTCATCCCAGCCACGAGGGTTCTCCCTGCGGGGCCTGGTCACCTCCCGAAGGCCCACCGCCTGATACCGTTGCATCGGGGACTCGGCATTCACGGCACGAATCGGGGCGGGAGGCCATGACCGTCCAGACCATAGCACTGAGGTCAGCCACTGTGGACAGAAGATTCAGCACGCTACGGACACTCGATCCCAATGGAATCCTTGGACACAGGATCGGTGAGCAGAGGTTCTCAGAAAGTAACGAACTACCACTGTAGATACCAAATGAAACAATAACCTTTCTATGCAACTCAAAGCGAGGTGAACTAATAAAAATTCAGCATGAGCCATCGCAGAAAAGCAAATTTTTAAAAGAACGCTAATGATAAAGAGATGTAAAATTAGATGCCAAAACGTGGCAAACCGGGTCGCCATCCATTTCCTGAGCCGTGACAGAATTCGGTGAGCACATCGCTGGTGGACACGGAAGATGAGACGTCAAAGCAAGGTGCAAGAAGAGGTGAATCTGGGCGCCTGGGAGGCTGTCGGTTAGGAGTCCGACTTCAGCTCAGGTCATGATCTCACGGTCTGTGAGTTCGAGCCCCGCGTTGGGCTCTGTGCTGACAGCTGGCAGCCTGGAGCCTGCTTCGGATTCTATGTCTCCCTCTCTCTCCCCCTCCCCAGCTTGCACCTCTCTCTCTCAAAAATAAATAAACATGCAAAAAAAAATTTTTTTTAAAGAAATGAACTCTAAGCAAGGAGGGATGGCTGTTTTTTGTTTTTTTAAAGTTTATTTATTTTGAGAGTGAAGGAGAGTGGGGGAGGGGCAGAGATTTGCGGAGAGGGTCCAAGGTGGAGGTCAAGCTCACGAACCATGAGGTCATGAGCTGAGCCGAAGTCAGATGCTTCACCGACTAAGCCGCCCAGGCGCCCCAAAATGGCTGTTTTTAAATTGGGGTCATGCATGAGGTGCCTGGCCGCTCAGTCAGTTAAGCGTTTGAGTCAGGTCATGATCTCATGGTTCATGGGTTCAAGTCCTACGTCGGACTCTGTGCTGCCAGCTCAGAGCCTGGAGCCTGCTTCCGATTCTGTGTCTCCCTCTCTCTCTGCCCTCCCCCACTCATGCTCTGTGTCTCTGTGTCTCAAAAATAAATAAACATTAAAAAAAAAAAAACTGAATTCGACTCCACAGAAAGCAAGCTGTGGCCCTCCGGATTTCACGACGGGCGCACACGGGCGCGCTAACCGGAAACGGGTGTGGCCCAGTGCCTTGTTGGTTTACCATTTGCTCAACTGTGGCTCGAACCAACAGGCACACGGGGCTGCACTGCCGAAACACAGTTTCCCGTGCTTCATGCAGTGTGCTCTCCGGGGTGACAGAGACGGACTCATCAGCTCCATCTCACAGCTGGGAAAACTGAGGCTCCGACGTACTTAGCCCCAGAGGACGCTGTTGGGAAGTGACAGACCTCGATGTGAACACGGGGGGACACACGTGAAACATGGAATACTGCAAGTGAGCACACAAGCTCCCGCAGGCGCCCGCTCTGTAATAAAAGTCGCCATCAGCTGGTAGATAATAACGCGCCCAGCATTAGCAACAACCACGACAACACACACACAGAAACACTCGTTGGTAAAGGAATAAATAATGACAAAATGGATGAAAAATGCAACATGGGGGGGGAAGCGCCTGGGTGGCTCAGGCGGTTAAGCATCCAACTCTCATTTCAGCCCAAGCCTTCCTCTCAGGGTTTATGGGATCGAGCCCCTCATCGGGCTCCGTGCTGACAGCATGGAGCCTGCTTGGGATTCTCTCTCTCTCTCTCTCTCTCTCTCTCTCTGTCTCTCTCCCCCTGCCTCTCTCTTTCTCACAATAAATAAGTAAACTTAAACAGCAGGAAGCAAACCCAAGGCTGTGTTCAGGGCCAGGTACACAACGCTCCCAGGAGACCAGCTGTGCACCGGGGGGCGGGTTCCCCTCTGGGCTTTGGGGGGCCTCCCGTCTCCCCGTGTCTCCGTGAGAGAAAGTGGACAAGCTGCCTCTGGGCTTCCTTCTCTCCCTGCCCGCGGCTCTGCTCTGCGTGGTCAGCGTGGCCACCCTGCCACGTGGCACTTGACGGGGCATTCCGCCGCTGGCCCGTTACCCAGGGCACACAAGCGGGTCGCGTCAAGGACTACCTACCCTTCCTCCTCTCCCTTCCGAAAAAGGTTAGAGCGTCTGCGTAACATGTAAATGCTTCTCGTAGAACCTAGGATAAATGTTAATTATTCAATGATTCTCCTTACGAGATATTACACATTTGTGTCAACTGTTTCTCTTCTGTTCAATGAACTCAAGTAATTACACCAATTCTCTGAACTGTTGTTATCGAAAACAAAGGAAATTGGAAAAAAAAAATCATGTTTACTGACTGCAGGAGTTTGCTGTTGCTGCTGTAACCAATTACCACAGACGGAGAGGCTTAAAATAACACAAGTCGGTCGTCGAGCCGTCTAGACACGGGAGCCTCTCGTGGGGCCGAAGCGAGCTGGGAGCAGCCCGCGGGCGTGCCCTCGGGAGGCTGCAGGGAGGGTGCTGCCTGCTCGGTCGCGTCCTGGCAGAGCTCAGCCGGCCGCCTGCTGGACAGCGGTCCCCCCGCCTGGCTGGCTGCGGGAGGGGGGCAGCCGCAGCGCCCACTCGTGCCTGCTCTGCCTCCGGGAGGGCTCCACGGCTCAGAACCAGCAACGGGGCGTGGCGTCCGGGGAAGATCTCCACCTGTGAGACCCGCCGCCAACTGGGTTTGGAACCCCCCAGAGAAGCTGGGGTCCCCTCCCCATTTCTAGATCTGTACCTCAACTGGATCTAAGAAATCCTTTTTGCCACGTGAGGGGACACGTGCACCGGGGGGCTGGACCTTAGAGGGTAGGCATCTGTGGGGCCATTATCCAGCCAACCACGCGGCCACAGGAAAGGAAGCGAGAGCCGGGGCGCTGGGCCGGCCGAGGCGGTTACGCGTCTGACTCCTGATTGCGGCTCAGGTCATGATCTCGTGGTTGGTGAGTTCGAGCCCCGTGTTGGACTCTGCCTACTTGGGACTCTTTCTCTCTCTCCCTCTGTCTGCCTTCTCCTGCTTGCACGCTCTCTCTGAAAATAAATCAAATTTTAAAAAAAAAGGAACTGGAGGAGAATAATTTTATCCAGTATCTGGTAATCTTCATGTAATCGGGACAATATTGGAGACCTGGCCCGTGTTCCCAGCAGGGCCACTGACCAGCTAAGTTATTTTGTTTTTTAATGTTTTTTTTAATGTTTATTTATTTTTGACAGAGACAGAGCACGAGCAGGAGAGGGGCAGAGAGAGAGAGGGAGACACAGAACCCGAAGCAGGCTCCAGGTTTCGAGCTGTCAGCACAGAGCACGACGCGGGGCTCAAACCCACAAACCACGAAATCACGACGTGAGCAAAGTCGGACGCTTAACCGACTGAGGCACCAGGCGCCCCAGGTAAGTTATTCTGTAAAGGTCACTCTACACGGAGGATCCAGCCTCTTTGTTCTTTGGTTTTATTTTATTTTTTTTTAAATTTTCTTGTTTATTTACTTTTGAGAGAGAGACACAGACAGAGAGAGACTGCATGAGCAGGGGAGGGGCAGAGAGAGAGAGGGAGACCCAGAATCTACGGCAGGCTCCAGGCTCTGAGCCATCAGCACAGAGCCCGACGCAGGGCTTGAACCCACAAACCACGAGATCATGACCTGAGCCGAAGTTGGAGGCTTAACCGACTGACCCCCCAGGTGCCCCTGCTCTTTGGTTTTAAATGGGGCCACTGTGACAGACGCCACCGCGGTTCACAGTCACTGCCTGAGCACACGCGGATGGAGCTGGCGCTGTGCCAGGCGCTGGGACCGCGAGAGCGAGACGGGAGAAAACAGTGGCTCTTGTCCACGCAGAGCTTACATTCTAGTAGAGAAGGACCGACAGTTAACACGAGGTACCCGATCGCTGTGAACAGGGACACGGAAGGCAGGATGGGAGGCAGGAAACACCAGGGCTCTGCCCGCGCAGACAGAGCGGCCAAGGACAGACGCAAGGAGGAGGAAGCCGCTGGGATGAGTTCCTGCTGTTTCTTGTCACCGCGACCATAGTCCTGCTCCCGTGCAGAGCAGAAGAGGTCCTCCAGCACCCTGACGGCCTCCCGCGTCTGTCCCGGCATCGGGACGTTCTGACAACTCCCGTGTGCACGGACCGGCTTCCCGAACCTTTATATTCTGCACGTCTCCGTGAGATTACAGAAAAAATGTCTCCTTCTGAGACAGCAAGGCTGTTAATTTATCAGCGAGACACGAGCATAGTCAGCACGCCAAGGAAAAATATTCTCATCTATTAAGTCGCAAAGTAATTTCACTTGTCAGTTCAACATTTCATTAGGTATTTCGAATTATATCATTCACACAGTGACACTCGCACAGCGCGACTCGGTAGTAAAAACCGATGCGTTTATCACGTAATTCAGGCGGGACTTGTACCAGCCCCTCTCACTCCATCGCTCGCTGCTGCGACCAAGCACACGTCCTACATACTTCCCGAAGCTTGCCACGATTCCCACAGAGGGGGAAAGGAAGCAAACACTGCCCCCGCTTTGGCAAGAAAAGTGCGCTCTTTCCGAGTTACAAAGATCTGATGTATTGCCTTAGCGAGCGCAGTGTTATTTGCAACTCTGGCCGAAGGATTTCCCGGAGACAATAAATTCACCCCTGAGCAAGTCTCAAGTGCGTTTGGCTAGGAAAGAATGAAAACAAAAACAGAGCCACAGGGAACAGGAGACTGAAACGTCCAGGGACCTGGGGTGCCACCAGCTAGCGCTCATGACCTTGAGCAGGTCACGTGAAATCTCTGCACCCACTTCTCCTCTGGGAAAAAAGTCCCGTCTGTCTTTCCTGACGTCCAGGAGGCCTGGGGAGGACCGAGGGAGGCGGCACGCGGATGAAGTCTCCCGTGAACTCTGCAAGACAGCAGCCACGTCGTTCCAACGAGCCGAGCGCTGCCACCCTCGTCAGCCGCACCCAAGGGACGCCCGGTGACGCCCGGGGACGCTGGTGACGGTCACCCTTCGCTGCCTGTGAGAAGCACCGAAGTCAGAGCTTCCCGAATTCCTGCAGCGTGAAACGCGGCTGTGTTACCTTGATGAGGTCCTCCCGGGAGGGGAACGTCGAGACCAGGGAATTTCGTCTGGTTTTCGTGTTGGTGATGGAGACGTGCAGTCGGGTGTGGGCCAGCTCGTGAGCGTTGGGAGGGAGAACCGAGTCCATTCCGCCTCTGAAGAAGGAAGAGTGACCCGCGTGACTCCGCCTGAATTACTGACCACCTCGTAAATATTTCCGAGGGGAGGGCGCCGCGCGGGGCGCGCCACGGTGTACACGGAGCGTCCCCCACTCGGCCTCACGGGCGTCGGGGGAGCAGCTCTGTGTACGTAGGAATACCTGAGTCGGGCCATGAAGTCGTAGCCGGGGGTCACCGCCCCAAAAGACTGCCTTCGGATTTCTTCGGCAAACTCGTAGGTAAATTGTCTACATTCCTGCAAAAGACAAGGAACAGGGGAGCCTGTGATTTCTCGACAGCAACGACGACGACGACAACTTCCTTGCTTTTCCCGAACGCTGTGCCCGTCACACACGGAAGCTGGACCCCACACCCTACAAACCCAACCCTTGGAGTCTGGGGGCCGCTTTGCTTCCCGGGTGCGGGACGCCCCCTGTGACCCGGCCCTCGGCCACTATTGTCAGCGCCCAGGCAAGCTGTGTGTTCTCCCAAATCCAATCTTTTTTCAATTTTTTTCTCCCTGTTTCTTTTATTGTTAAACCCCTTCAGATGGCTTCGGCCGCATCTGGGAAACCCTTGACGTCTCAATTCTGAGGCTCATTTAGAACATTCTCCTATGCATTTTTCCAACACAGTCTCCCCTCCCATCGCAATTCCGTGGGCTCCGGAACCGCGTGACTGCGACACCAGTGATTATTAACGACCCCACGAACGACAGAGAGAGGAGTCATGACGACCGCCGTTTGTCCTTGGGGTCCAGTCTCGGGCACTGGCATTTGTTTGTAACGGTGTCCCAGGGGCAGGCGGGGGGGCGGGGGCTGCGTCTAAGGTGCCCCATCCGCGGATGCAGCTTCCGTCAGCTCGGGCTCACGTAACCCTGCACGGTGGGTCTGATCCCCCACCTGACAGGTAGGAAGGCTTGGAAATACGAAGCCTCTTTCCCAATATTTCATCCAGGATGGGAACCCAGGTCCACCCCTCTTGTGTTAATTCATGCAGTTAGTAGCGTCTGTGGGGTCCTAGGCACCGGGGTTCAGCTGGAACGAGATACACACAGCCCTGCTGGCGTCTGACTTTCGTCCGGTGACACCTTTCCAGAATGACGGCCCCCAGAACTCCAAGAGAATAATTGCGTGCCGTTTTAAGCCACGAAAGCATCGTTTGGGCAAAACCGCCGCGCGTGCTGTGAGCTGGCTGGTCCGTCGGCAGTGGGGGGGGCGCAGGCCCGCCGTCGGGAAGCCGCGGCAAGGGGCGACCCCCAGTGCCTGCTCCTCCTGCGGAGCTGGACTGCCCACCTGACCGGCTTGCTGTGTGAACCTTAGTTACGCACAGCCCCGATCACACCGCAAGCTCGTGAAGGGACGGACTTCCTCATGTCTGTGTCGTAACGCCGGGCCTCGCGAGCCGTGCGGGCTGAGGAAAGCCTTGCGGCTCCTGCGTACGGACGTCTAAGCGTGCCTGCCAGCTGCAATGCAGCAGCATCGGGTGCCCCTCTGAGTCAGGCAGGCGCGCGCCCCGACCGAGCCTAACCGCGGCCGGATGTCACAACAGCACCAAGCTCGAGGAACCGTCCGCAAGAGCCGAGCTGACACCGACGTGACGAAGCACAAAACGGCGTCCTGAAAGCTGCAAGCCATCCTACGAGGGGTGTATTTCAAGCGCTCAAAAGAAAAGACATAAAACAACCTTAAACCAAATGGCTGCAAATGTACGTTGAGAAAGGGGAAAGGACACAGAGAATCATTTTCTGCCTTCCAGGCTGAACACCCAGTCTCACCCTCTACCAACCTGACAATCAACCCAATCGAAGCAACGCAATTAGTCAATACCGTGGGTCTCCAATCCATTCGGAAACACAGAACACGTAATCTAGCTGGGAACGGGATATCGAATCTCGAATCCAGATCGACTGCCAACATCTGAACATCACCGAATTTCATTAAGTCGCTGTATTATTGCAGAATTTCCAAATCAAGTTAATTCTAAATCACACTTAACACATTTTTTTTTTTAAATGTTTATTTTTGAGAGAGAGAGAGAGTGCAAGCAGGGGAGGTGCAGAGAGAGACAGGGAGACAGGCGATTCAAAGCAGGCTGTGCCGAGATCATGATCTGAGCTGAAAGGGGGACGGTCCACAGCCTGAGCCACCCAGGACCCCACGATTAATGCATTTCTAAGTCTGAGGATTCGAAACCAAGTCTACTCAACTCCACCTCAAGGATCAGCCCCACCTCAAGGAAAGACGGCGCTAAGGAGGAGGAAACAACCTCTACGTAGAACCCTGCCTCAAAAAGTTCTGGAAGGGGGGGCTCCTGGGGGGCTCGGTCGCTTAAGCACCGGCTTGGGCTCAGGTCATGACCTCACGGTTTGCGAGTCCGAGCCCCGCGTCGGGCTCTGTGCTGACAGCCCGGAGCCTGCTTCGGATTCTGTGCCACGGATACAGCTTTTCATCACTTTCCTGGTTACCAATAAAGCAACCATATAAAGACGGGAAGGAAAGACAAGTGGATTTCCAAATAATTGGCCTCAAATCCAATTTCTCTTCCATAAGAAGCTCTTTGTCGACTTGAGAACAAGATTTGGGATGTTTAGAATTTCGGAGTTTTGAAATTTTAAATGTGACTTTGATTTATTCTTAGGCATGAATGTGTTGTTATTTGTTTATGGCTTAAAGCCACTAGAGTATGGAAGGAATGAATGAACACGGTATTCTCCACCTACAGACGACCGCTCACGGTCGGCAAATGCATGATGCTGTCTCGCAGCAGAAGACTCATTTTTACAACATAGATTGGACTAAACGAAATAACTAATGGCACCTCATTTTCATTGCTTCTGGAGAAACCGCTTGAAATTGACGGCTTCTTACTGAGAACGAAAAGAAATAAAACCCCTGTATCATTCCACTTAGTAGGAATTACTGGCCCGCGTTCTCATTTATACACCGGTTTGTCAACAGGAGTGAACACAGCCTTATCGGCCACAGGCTCGGGCCTTGAAGACAGGCCCTGTGTTCTCACGATCAGATAAAAAAGAAATACTCTTTGCCTGAAAGAAACAGAGCTCCAATCTCAAGACTAAATACTCAAGAGTAAAAGAAGGAATTTTATTTCCTTGTCTCACTGTCACCCAAAATAATTCTTTCCCAAATCCAGAGCATGGATCCCTAATAATGAAATTTTAAAAGAAAAGTCTCAACCTTTTCTGTTACCCAGGAAAAGGATTATTTCTCCGCAGTCAACTTAGCACCGCTAACCTTCGTCTCTGTGGTTCGGTCTTAATTTCCTGACAAGGAACACGGCCTAGTTACCACGTAATTACCTCTATTCTTTCTGGGGCTGTTAGCAGGACGGTGGCCACCAAGGATCCCGCAGACGCCCCCGCGAAGGCCTTCACACCCTTCAGCAGTTTTCCGCCGTGTCTATGCAGTGCTGCTGCTGCCCCCAAGTGGTAAATGCCCAGAAACCCGCATGCTGCAAACGACAGGTTGATGTGCCTCATGCTAGCTGTGAAATTGACGAAACAGAAGCGGAGACCGCTGTAAATTGGTATAACTTATTCCAGCTGGCGTGCGTCTTGGGCCGGTCAACACTCCAACGCTTTCTTTAAATATATAAGTCTCCGTGCTAAGCACAGTATTTTCGATTAAAGTCTAACTAAACACTCACATTTTTCAAGAAAACTTTTCTACCCCTTTCCCCTGGACTCGATATAGTTTTATTAATTAAAAAAGATGACAACATTGGAGATAATGCTATCTACAAGTACTGGGCAAGAAACAGATCGATAAATTAACACTGGCAAGGCTTTTTTTTTTTTTTTTTTGGACCTTTTTAGTTTCGAGACAGGGCTCCTACTGTGAAAGGTAAAATCTCCAGACAGTAGCAAATTTCACAGGAAGGGTGCATGTGTTCTTTGCAAGTGCCCCGCTGCATTTCAAAAGAAGGCCCCGTTCCCCAGATTTCCATTGCAAGCATCCGTATATTAAGAACATCACGAAAAAATACTGATGCCCGCGATTATTCCCTAATGCAAGAGCGATTATTAAGTAATGGCATATATTTCATCGCCAAGTTTCTCGAGACAAACTAGGGTCATGATTGGCAACGGCAACTGGAGAGCCCAAGAAATGCAAAGCACAGCACTTGATTGCTTGTTATGATAAAGTTCGCGATACAACTGGTTCGCGAAGGCTCAGTGCACCACGTGGATGAAATCACGCAGCCACAACGCTGCTCACCTGGACGACCCCAACCCCCGCCCCCGTACCCCCTCCCCCAACTCCGGGGCCTTCAGATGAGACACCTGGCCTGGGCCTCGAACTCGGAACCTAAGACCGCCGCTGTGTGCGGGAGGAGGCTCGGCCTAATTGCAGCCGAGCCCCGGGGTTGGTTTAACTTTTGCAAAGTGGAGTGCGGGCGCTCCTCATCCGGGCAACCCGGATGCGTCTGCACCCAGGGGGCGGGGGCGCGGGGGTCGCCGCCACACCAGCCTGGGTCCCGGGGGCCCGCTCTGACCCACCCACGCCGGGGAGCGACCTCCCGGAACTGCAGCCCGCCCCGCTCCCGCCCCCGCCCTGCGCTCCGCCCTACCAATGCAGGCCCGAGTCGCTTCCATGTTGAACAGCCCCCCTTAGCCGGAAGGCGGGGTCGGGCCGTCACTCAAGGAGACCCCGCCTATCAGGGCCGGCCCACGCTCGCGGCGTGCCTGCCCAGGAAGGTCTCGCAAGATTGTTGGGGCGGGCCTACGCACGCGGCGTTGTGACGCCATCAGGCCGTCGCGGGCATCCTCCGCCCCCGGACCACGCCCACTCTATATAAACCGCTGGAGTCAAGATGGCGGCGCACTGTAGGACGCTTGACCCGGGCGTCCCCGGGCGCGGGTAAGGGGCAACACTTTCATCCCGAGTCCTGCTGTTTTCCATACCTAGCGATGGTCGTCTCTCTGCGCTTTTTAGCGGACCCCACCCTTACGAGGTCACTGACCCTGAACGACCCTCAGGCGCGGCGCACCGGAAGTGCTCGGCCCTCCTCGCGGCCGGCTCCCGGAAGTGCTTTTCCTTTTCCCTCCCACCGTCGGGGCGGTCCTGTTGGCCCAGAGGGCGGGGTCCACGTGCGGCGTCGTGGCCCGTGGGCGTCGCTGCACTTCCACGCGGGTGTGTGCTTCTTGCCTGAGGCAGTGTTGGAGGGGCCGGACTGTGGCTTCGGGCAGCGTGCCCATCCATCCTAAGGCTCCTCGGGCTTTGTGACCTTGCGCGGGTCGCCTCCCCTCCCTGAGCGGCTTTGCAGGTGGCTTACCTGCAAAATGGGTCCTTGAGATCCAAGCTGGTGCCCAATCGTAAAGCTCGTGCCCCTCCCCCACAGGCCTTCTCTGTTTCGTTTGGTGGCTCTGCATAGACTTGAGAAATAGCTTTAAATGGGGGCCCAGCCCGTGGCGTCCCCCGTCAGCCACCTTCTCCCTCTAATCTGAAAGTAACCGAGAGGGAGGAGTTGAAGACTTCCTGCTCGAAGGTTCTCCGGGTCCCTGTGTCGAAGGACAGATTTACGCTGACCGAAGCGACGCCAAGAGCATCTGAAAAGTGTGCGAGTGTCTTGGCTCGAAAGAGGGGGGTGAAGGGGGTTTCCCCCAATGGCCTTTACGTTGGGCTTTTTCCTCGCCCGGCACTGGGGACGCCAGGACATTGGCCGTAAGCCAGAGCCCCGGATGCGAGGACGAAGGCGATTTTGGCTTTCATGGCCGTGCATAGCCTTGGGAGAGCGTGGGTCCTGAAGATGCCTCACTGCAACTTCCGTTGCAACTTCACCCCCGTTGCGTTTCAGGAAGGGAATGTGAAGGGTACGTCGAAGAACTAGGCTGGACAAGCCCTTCCTTCTTTCATCCTGTAGATGTGGTGGAGGGTGGTACTCCCGGAGGGCTTCCTGGAGGAAGCGTCTGGGGCAGGAGGACTCCCAGGCCTCCTATCCGTGTCCGGAAGCTGACTCTGCATTTTAACAGAGCTCCCTGCTCCCTACACCCCCCGCCCCCCGTTGCTATGCACACCGAAGTTTGTGAAGCCGAGGTGTAGCCGGTGGGGGCGATCTGGCTGCATACATGCTGGTCACGTGGTAGCATGGAAGTTTCTGGAGACACTGAGTCCCCAGAGCCAATGCTGGCGACAGCAACTGTTTCCTGCCTTTTAGCGCTGCCCTCAGGTGCATTCCGAAGGTGCTGGAAACTTGGTCACTGCGCAGCCCGGACGAACGATCCCGGAGCCTTCGCTTAAACGGATACGGCGGGACCCGGGAGCCTTCGCTTAAAAGGAACAAAAGATCGCGCGCTGTTACCCGCCGGCCGGTGAGTACGATGCTGCCGTGTCGGGGTGTCACGGCCAAAGTTCCGAAAGCCGCCTGGTTGAACCATTTTAAACTGTATTAAAAATTGGGGTTTGCTTTTCCCCTTCTACTCCGTGTCATATTCACCCGTGCAGCGAATTCGGAAGTTCGGCTGCTGCGGGCGCCGGGGTGGGTCCGTCGGTTAACTGACCGACTCTCCGTTTCCGCTCAGGTCATGATCTCGTGGTTGGTGAGCTCGAGCCCCGCATTGGGCTCTGCGCCGACAGTGCAGAGTTTGTTTATAAATATATATATTTGTTTATACATAAATCTATAAATAAACGTAAAAAAGCAAAATTCAGCTCCGCAAATAAGGAGCAATATCAGATTGTTTTTCGTAATTTAAAGGCCAGCCGGTTAACACTTGGTGCGTCATCAGGAAATCTGTGTTTTGGAATGTTGGATTTAAGTGATTCCTCTTGGGAATATGTAGTAACTCAGTGGCCCTTTAAGAACATGTTTTACTAATCGATTTGCTTGTTTTTGCCTCTGTATTTTCTTTAATAATTTAGTTTTGAACTGATTTATTTATTGAGCCATTTATCCAACGTTCTTTTAATTTTTTTTTTTTTTTGCATTCATTCGTTTTTTTGAGAGTTAGAGCACAAGTGGGGGACGGGCGGAGAGAGAGGGAGACGCAGAATCCGAAGCAGGCTCCAGGCCCGGAGCTGTCAGCACAGAGCCCGACACGGGGCTCGAACTCACAGATCGTGAGATCATGATCTGAGCCGAAGTCGGCCGCTTCACCAACTGAGCCGCCCAGGAGCCCCTCTGTTTGCTTCCTTAAGGTACTTAGAACTCAGTTTCTAACTCTTGCAAGCAAGACAGTGGCACGAATACACGTACTTCTTACATTGTATTTGACCGTTTTCTCTTTACTGGAAATGTGCGGGAAGAACTAATGCCTTGAAAGAACACAGGGTAAATCTGTTCTAAGTGGGAGAATAATCGTTTCAAGGAGTGTTCGAACTATACGTGCAGTGTATACGTGTTCTTTCTTGTACATAGAAGTAACAAAAGCCTTTCTTTGACACCATAAGACAAAGTAGACGTCCTTACGAAGTGTGATTTATGATCGGATACATCTAACGGCATATCAAGTTACTTCTATGAAGAACGTTTTTAAAATGTAACATTTATTTATAAGCCTTATTTTATTTAGTTAAAAAAGGTTTTGGGAGGCGCCTGGGTGGCTCAGTGGATTAAACGTCTGACTTCGGCTCAGGTCATGACCTTGCAGTCCGTGAGTTCGAGCCCGGCATCAGGCTGACAGCTCTGTGCTGACAGCTCGGAGCCTGGAGCCTGCTTCCGATTCTGGGTCTCCCTCTCTGCCTCTCCCCCACTCACGCTCTGTCTCTCAAAAATGAATAAACATTAAAAAAAAAAAAAATTTCGTTCAGCTTCATTCTAGTTTCACACATTCCGAAGATGTTCTACATTTGCATCGGCAAGTAGGGACGGTAAAGATTCTCTGGGTGTTGCTACGATTGTGTCAGAATTGCTCACGGCACTGTTGGTGTATTCTGCACGAGCACGAGGGAGCGGGAGGCGCTTGAACGTTTGCATGCTTAAAAATACATTGTTAAATAAAGTTTCAGTCTTTCATAGGCACGTGGTGGCGTTGGGGCACCGAATGCATTACAGAATCCTAATTTAAAAACAAAAATATTTTTGGGGAGCGCAAGCAGGGGAGGGGCACAGAGAGGGGGGCAGAGGATTCAAAGTGACTCTGAACTCTAAACCTCGAGATCATGGCCCGAGCCGACGTCGGACGCCCCACCGAGGGAGCCACCAGGCGCCCCAAGTTAAGGATCGTTTGGAAAGGCCGAGGAAAGGCAAGCCGAGCGTGCTGCCCCGAGGCTTGGTTGCAGAGCAGCTCTGCCCGCGACGTGGCCTCGGCCGGGGCGCGCCGTCCGTGCGGGCGGGTGCGCAGCGTCCTTCAGGGGGTTTCTCGCAGCGGGGGGGGGGGGGTATTAGCGACGTAACGTCGGCGCAAAGACGTGACATTGCTGGACGGCAAACACGGCGTCCGTTCTCGCGCCTTCGCTCATTACATTGAGCAGAATGCCGCGTTTTAACGCCGACTGCGGTCTGCAGCCATCCTCGGTGCCGTTGCCAACAGGAGCGCCCTGATTGCTAAAACGTCCAGTTGTCTCACCGCCCGTTTCGAGGGGACGAAGTGAGGATTTCAGTCTGTCTGGCTTTTGCGGAGGGCCGTCCTTTCCGGGGCGCCGACTCCTCCGTTCCGGGGTCTCATTACTAGTAATTACCTCCCTCGCTGGCCGCCGGACCCGCCGCCGCCGCAGCCCCGTCCCGTGTAACCCTGACCGTGGTGAAAGGGAACCAGCAGAGAACGGCTGAGCATTGGCGTGAGAGCCCCGCCCCCACATGCACACAGACGCAGAGACCATCCGCCCAGGTGCCCCGCGAACCGACACGCCCCCGTTCCCAGACGTGGCTTTGCTGCGCCGCTGCGCACACAAGTTCCGTGCCCGCTTCGGCAGCACGCGTGCAGACGTGAATCAGTGAAATACCAGGCTCTCGTTGCGCGCTGACCGTTGTGCCGTTTGGCCACCAAAGCGTTCAGAACCTTCTTTCTTCAGTTTTTCTCCGGTCAGAATTCGTCATTGGCGTTCGTATTTAGATATTGATGATTTTACTGAAAAATGGTGGAAGTCCTTCACGTGACCTGTGTATTTGTTTGTTTATGAAATGTAGAGAAGTTGTTTTTTTTTTAAATTTTTTTTATCTTTATTTTTGAAAGAGAGAGACAGAGCGTGAACAGGGGAATGGCGGAGAGAGAGCGATACACAGAACCCAAACCAGGCTCCAGGCTCTGAGCTGGCAGCCCAGAGCCCGACACGGGGCTGGAAGCCATGAACCGTGACATCATGACCTGAGCCAAAGTCGGCCGCTGAACCGGCTGAGCCACCCCGGCGCCCCAGACAACTTGTTTATATCTGGAAAAGAAAAAAAAAGAAAAAGCAAGGCTCGCGATTAATTAAAGATACGCTTTCTCCGTGTGTCCATGACAGCCGTAAGTCTGATCGCTACCTGTCCTGGAAGCCGTGTCACAAAGTAGCTTATTCAGAAAAGAATATAATCTCCCTTAGGAGCCATGTTGTGAAAGGCTTTTGGATCACCGACCAAAGTGTTAAGTCAGAGAAATCACTTATGCAATCATGTATCTTTCCGCCTTTGCCGTCTCTTTGAATAAGCTTTATTTGCTGTTTAATGTATGACATTAAGGCCTGGGCTAGGCCTTAGGGAGGAAAACATATTAAAGCAAGGTTTCTGCCTTTAGTTCACTTTTCTTTTTCCTTGTAGAATGCCTCGCACATTTCTCTTTCTATTTTAATAAGTCCTATTTATTCTTTTTTTTGGTATTTATTTAACTTTTTTAAATTTTATTTATTACATTTTATTTATTTTATTTATTTATATACTTTTTAAATTTCTATTTATTCAAGGCCTAAGTCCGGCACCGCTGCCTCAGTACGTGGTTTTGGATTATTATTCGCCATACCCTCCTCTCTGTTGGCCCACGAGGCACTGCCGTAGCATTTATGAGTTTTCATTTTGGTCGAGCTGTCGTTGCTTCCACTCGGAGTTCCTTTGTGGGACAGACTGTTGTGTGCCGCTTGGCTCCTGCCGGTGTGCAGCAGGCGACTCACGGCTGGGAGCTGTTTCTCAGAGTCGGGAATCCCTTGTGGGCATGTTTCACATTATCTAACTGGCTTAAGCAGGAAGAGAATTGCTAGTTGAAAGAATCTAGAAGTTTAGGGGAGCATGGGGGGCTCAGTCGGTTAAGCCTCCGGCTTCAGCTCAGGTCATGATCTCACGGTCTGTGAGTTTGAGCCCCGTGTCGGGCTCTGTGCTGACAGCTCAGAGCCTGGAGCCTGCTTCCTATTCTGTGTCTCCCTCTCTCTGTCCCTCCTCCACTCATACTCTGTCTTTCTCTTTCTCTCTCTCAAAAAAAAATAAACATCAAAAAAATAAAAAAAAAGAAAGAATCTAGAAGTTTAGAGGTAGGGCTGCCTGCAGGAATGGCTGGGTCGGGCTTTGGGTTTTCATTTCGTTTCATCCCGCAGGCCGAGTATCCCCCCGAGGCTGCGGGCCCCCCATCCTGTCAGCCCGTCGGGGGAAGAGCTCTGGGTTCAGTGTCTCCCTTTCACGCTGAGGAAAAGACTCCGTTTTCATCACATACGTATCCATGGAACAGTCACCGTGAGCAGCAGATTGTGCGACAGATTTCCCGGTCTCTGAACGTAGCGCGTCCCCTCGAAAGCCGTCATTAGCCGCAATGACGTGGGGCAAAGAAGCAGTGGCCGCTAACTTACGTAGAGAAAAACCGCGTCCATTCCCAGGCCTACAAGATCTGGTATTTGCTAACAGACGCACCAGCTGCGTCAGACCGAGCACAAAGGCTCCCGGACGCCGTTCGCAGCTCCGGCAGCGTGATGCCGAGTGTCGTTCCCGGGGAAGGCGCTGGGCGGTGTCACTCTTGCCGGGGACGCCTTCCCTGCTCGCGGTGTCACGGCCTCTGGAACTGCTCGCTGCAGCACCCGCCGTGCTGTTTTCGCTTTTCTTCGCTGAAAAAAAAAAAATCCTCTTCTCCTGGTGAGCGGAAATAGGTGGGAGTGCAGGTGTTCGTCGCGGGGACGCGGTCTGAGGGGAGCCCTGTACACGCGGGGGTTCCCGCGAGGTCTGGCGGTCGGAATCCACGTGTCCACTCAAGTATTCCATGACTGTCTCGAATTAAATACAAATAAAAATGCAGCTATGATCCCTCCATAAAACAGGGAGAAAGGGGCGCCTGGGGGGCTCAGTCGGTTAAGTGTCCGACTTCAGTCAGGTCATGATCTCACAGTTTGGGAGTTCGAGCCCCGCGTCGGGCTCTGTGCTAACAGCTCGGAGCCTGGAGCCTGCTTTGGATTCTGTGTCTCCCTGCCTCCGTCCCTCCTCCGCTCACACTCTGTCTTTCTCTCTCTCTCTCAAAAATAGATAAATATTAAAAAAAGAAAAATTATTAATCCTTGGCTGTATAAAACCGTACAATACATACTCACGTCGTGAGTGTTCCCCCAAAGAGGCAAGAACAGAGCTGTGATGTTGGATGCCTTCAGAGGTTAGTTGCAATGTGCATCCTGTTTTACTGTGCAGTAAACATTACTTGGCACAAGTGTTGCTGAGCACTGACTTAGCTCGAGTGTCGTCCAGCTCTGTTTGAGTTCCACGGGTTTTCGGTGTTTTGCTCCCCAAGTTGCAGTGAACGGATGGAAATGTGTAGCTGTGATGACTTTCCCTGGAGGAAGCTGTGGTACCCAGAAGCGAAGCAAGACCTTAAGGTTTCTTTATTTCTGAGAGAGAGAGAGGGAGACACAGAGTCGGAAGCAGGCTCCAGCCTCCACGCTGTCAGCACAGAGCCCGACGCGGGGCTGGAACTCACAGACCGCGAGATCATGACGTGAACAAACGTTGGGTGCCCAACCGACTGAGCCCCCCAGGCGCCCCAAGCAAGATCTTACATTACACCTTGAGTTAAAAAAAGAGGTGCTGGCAGATGTTTGGTTTTGGCAGCAGTGACAATAATGACAATGCGCTTTGACCAAAAACGTTTTGCAGAAAGGAAGGAATCCCAAATGTCTTCTCATCTCTAATGTTCAAGCATGTTGACAAAGAGCGTGGTCGCCATCGAGCGAGTGTTCGCTGAACGCCGCCTCTTTTATTTCAAAACCATGAATAAATCCACAATTCACAGACTTTCGAAAACATTCTTGACAACTTCCGAAATTTCTCGGATCCGCGTCTATACAGATGCAGTGTTTCCTGTTTGGAAAACTACAAAATGAACCGGTAAAACGAATCCGCAATCTGAAATGAGGGCCGCCTGGGTGGCTCAGTCAGCTAGGCGTCCGACTTCGGCTCAGGTCATGATCTCACGGTCTGTGAGTTCGAGCCCCGCGTCGGGCTCTGTGCTGACGGCTCAGAGCCTGGAGCCTGCTTCCGATTTTGTGTCTCTCTCTCTCTCTGCCTCTCCCCTTCTCATGCTTCGTCTCTCTGGCTCCCTCTTTTTCTCAAAACTAAAAAAAAATTACAAAAAAATTTAACAGTAAAAAACTTAATTCCGGTGTACTTAAGATGCGGTGTTGTATATTAACCTCGGGTGCAGAATACAGTGATTTAATCGTGATTGACCCGTGACTCGGTGCTCACCATGAGAACTGTACTTGCTCTCACCCTTCAGACGTACGTTACCTGTGGGAAAGTCCATCAGGAGGGATGGCAGAAAATAGCCCCGGAAGCTTCTTATTTTGACATGGTCCCGATAATTTAGTTTTTCTTCCCCCCCCTTGCCTCAGGAGACGTATGTAGGAAAATGTAGCTCCGGCCACAGTCAGAGATTTTAGTGTCTGTGCTCTGTTGTAGCGTTTTTGACACATTCAGCGCTCACATTTGCGTTCTTAATCCATCTCGAGTTTATCTTTGTGCGTCAGTGATGCGAGAAGCCGGTCGGGTGCATTCTTCACCACGTTGCTGTCCAGTTTCCCAGCACCTTTCGCTGAAGAGACTTTTCCCCATTGAGTGTCCTTGCCTCCTTTGTCAGAGGTGAGCCGAGCATGCGATGCGGCTTTCTTTCCGGTCTTCCGTGTGTTCTGGATTCTTCCTCGTGTCTGTTTTTGTGCCGGGACCATACGCCTCGGATTACTCCAGTTTTGTGCTGTGTCTCGGAAGCAGGGATTCTGATAACCTACTTTTTTTTTTTCTTTTTCAAGACTGCTTTCACTCTTTGGGGCATTTTGTGCTTTCATACAAATTCGCTACGTCTTTTCATTGGAGGGTTTAGTCTATTTACTTGCAAAGTAATTATTGATAGATACCCATTTATTGCCGTGCGTTACTTTTTTACGGGTTTTGTAGTTTTTCTCGTCCCTTTGTTTCATTCTTCTCTCTCACATTTTCCTGGCTCTCTTTAGTGATATACTTTGATTCTTTTCATTTTTTGCATAGCACCGATTTTTAGGTTTGTGGTTACCGTTAGGTTTTATGTAACATACATGTAGCAGTCTATATTAAGTTGGACCCATTTAGAAGGGACCCGGTCTAAAAGCATTTAACTTTTCCTCCCCCTTCCCCCCATTTTAGGTACGTAGTGTCTTACTTCCATCAATTTACTTTTTCGGATGTAAAAAGTACTTGTACTTTCTGCTTTTCTTACTTCCTGTGGTTTTTGCTTTCCACTCAGAGTCCCCTTTAACATTTCCTCTCAGGCTGGTTTAGTGGTGATGAATCCTTTAACTTTTGTTTGGGAAACTTTATTTCTGCTTCTGCTTTGAGGGACAGCCTTGTTGGATAGCTTATTCCTGGCCGCGGGATTGTTGTTGCCGTTTTTCTTTTAGCACTTTGAGCGTATCCTCCTGTCCCTTCGGGCCTGCACTTTCTGCTCAAGATCGGCCGATCACCTTTCGGGGTTTCCCTCGGAGGGAACTGCTTCCTTTCCTCTTGCTGATTTCAAAATTCTCCGTCACTGCTGTGTGCTATCTTCACTGCTGCTGTCTTGGTCTGGACCGCCTCGGGTAGATTTTGGTGGGAGTTATTGTGCCTCTAGAATCTGGACGTCTGTTTCCTTCCCCGGAACTGCGAACTTTTCAGCTATTATTCCTTTAAATAAAGTTTCTGCCCCTTTCTGTTTTTCTCCTCTTGCCGGGATCCTTGTAATAGAAACATTATTCCACCTGATGGTGCTTCCGAGTTCCCGTAGTCTCTTTTCCCTTGTTGGTATTTTTCTCCTCTCCTGTTCACCTTGCTTGCTTTCCATTATTCTGCCCTACAGGCTGATAATCCGTTCTGCTGCTGCTTCCGATTTACTATTTATCCCCCCCCCCCGGTGTGCTTTTAATTTCAATTGCTGGGTTCTTCCTCCCTGAAGATGCTTCTTCTTCAAATTTTATTTTTGTTTGTTTTTCATATACTCCAAATTATAGAAAATTAGCTCAAATCCAAAGATGACTCTATATTGTTTAAATTTAGGAAAAAATTGGAGTTTTCAGTGTATAGAAACATTTGTAAGATAACATTTAAATGTGATTAAGCTTAATTTCGCCATTCTGTGAACACAAAGATTAAAGTTCATTTTTCTTATAAAGAAAAATAATATAACACTTTTGCTTAATTTTTAGAAAATAAATACTTTTTGTAACCATGTAGTCAAGCGCATCAATTCAAAGACCCCACTTTTACTTTTACAGTACTTAAGTTAACATCCGTCCAGGCTGGATTTTCATGAGGTGTTGGCATGTGATTATTGAACTCCTGGTTGTTTCCATTATTGATACCTACTCCTGATATTTGGCTCCTGCCTCTTCTTTTCTTAAACTCTGCACTAGAATTGTAACTCATCGTGGTACGTGTGCAACACAGAAATCCTCCAAATGAATTTTTTATTTGCTTTGTATTTTATGTTAAGGGGAAAAAAAAGTGCCATCCAGTTCGTATTTGTTTGTATTTATTTAACATGCTCATGCATGGTGTTTGCAGTTTGCCTCTCCCAACCTGCTTCCAAATCCTGATGCGTTTAGTATCCCTAAGACCGCTGTGAGCGGAGTCCCTGCAGCGGCACCCACGTTTAAGACTGGCTCACTGTCGCAGGAAGAGGCTCCCTTTCTTGAGGTCGTCATCGGCCATTAGCAGAGCCACGGTTCATTTCTTGACCGTTTTGCTCTCTTGCTTCCGCAGCGCCGGCGTCAACAGGAGATGGAAATGGCAGCAGGCATTTTCGCAAAGGCATCGATGAGCAAAGCGAGATCCTGGGATCCGTGGAGGCTCCTCCTGCACCCAGCCCTCCCAGGGGAGCGGGGTCTCCTGTGTCTGCATGTTCAGAGCAGGCGGCACCATCGGTGCCTAAAGCCTCAGTGCGGCCTCGAGGCTGTGGCCTCCGCCTCAGGGGACGTGGGGATGTAATTTAGGGCCGTCCCTGCCTGCGCAGAGAGGGAGGCCCCTCCCCCCGACCAGCACAGTCAGAGTGGGGGAAGGAAGGAAAGAGGGCACCGAGACGGGAAATCAGCATGCCAGCCGCCCTGGGGGCTCGGGTGCTGCAGTGTCCAACTCTTGACTTCAGCTCAGGTCATGGTTTCGCCGTTTTTGGGTTTGAGCCCCGCGTCGAGCTCTGTGCACAGAGCCTGCCTGGTGTTCTGTGTCCCCCTCTCTCTGTGACTCTCCCCTGCTTGCTCTCTGGATGTCTCTCAAAATAAATAAAAATTGCAAAAAGAAAGTCAGGGTGCCGATTCCTCCACTTGTCGTGCTCGTATCTGGAGCGGTGGGTGGGGGGCCGGGGGGGCGGGGGTGCTCGTGGACACATGCGGAGCAGGCAGGAGCGAGCCCGCTTCCCCGCACACAGCTGTGGGGAGCTGTCGTACTCTAGTGCGGTGCGTCTTCCTTCCCCTGCTCTGGGTGAGCGTAGGATGCGGGCCGGCCTCCGTGTGGTTCGGGAGGGACCAGCAAGCACACGCCTCCCAGGGAAACCTAGTGTGTAGCCGGAGTTCAAAACCGCCGTTTTTGGACACGTTTTCAATCCACCCAGTGTGGACTGGAGCCATAATGAAGGTTTGGCAGATGTAGGGACCCGGACAGAGAGCCTGAGGTAAAATAAGCTTCGCCTGGTGATCAGAGGGTCCGGAAGCTTCTGTTCAGCCCGATGAGCAGTCATAGAAGGGCTGGGAGAATCAGGACCAGGCTGAGATCGGGACGCAGCGTCCTGGTGGCATTTGAGAACCGGGAGAAAAAGCCAGGATCGTGGACTCTCAGGAACAGCATTGACGCTCCCCAATGCCAGCGGGTGTCCCCTAAACCCCTGACCAGGAACCAGACTAAACCAACACGGAGCCTGCTACTTGATGAGATCCTCTGTCCCCTGTCTCTCTGCACGTCCCCCACTTGTGCGTTCGCTGTCTCTCTCTCTCTCAGAAATATTAAAAAAAAAAAAGAAGGGGTGCCTGGTGGGCTCAGTTGGTAGAGCATGAGACTCTTGATCTTGGGGTTGTAAGTTCAAGCCCCACGTTGGGTGTAGACATTCCTTAAGCATAAAACAGGTATTTAAAGTATGTATTTCGAGACAGAAAGAGTTGCACATTCATGGACGGGAGATGGGCAGAGAGAGAGAGAATCCCAAGTGGGGCTCGATCTCACAAACCGTGAGGTCATGACCTAAGCTGAAAGCCAGAGTCAGACGCTCAACGTCCTGAGCGACCCAGGCGCCCCAAAAACAAATTAAAAAAAAAATCTTAGGGAAAGCAAACACACGTTGAAAGATAAAGTCTTTGCGAATTTCAGGATGGTGACAGCAGATCTTTAATCCAAGTGTGGGTCCTTCTGGGCGTGGGGCCCATCAGTGAGCCTTGCTCGGAAATACTCTTCTGTGTCTTGGAAGAAGAGGGGAGAGAACACCTTTCCGGTACACCTGAGATCAGACTGTCTTGATTGTTCGATCCTGCTTATAGATGGAAAGAATGAAATAATTACCTCTTAAAAATTCTGTGTTTCCGAGATTCCTTGCGTTACCTAAGATTCCGTCGGTTGTTGAGGAAAAAGTGAAGTCGTTCTATGCATCAGAGGAGATTATCTTGAGCCTACGGAGCCAGGCAAAGCTGGAAGCTGGAGGATCGGGCCTCGCAGTGGAAAGCCGCAGGCCCCACGCCTCTAGTCTGGATTTCCGGGCTCTCGTGGATTCTCATCGGCCCGTCTTGTTTCCCCCCGTCTCAGGAGATCCACTTCCTTTGTTTCCGCAGGTTCTCGTGGCCGGATGTGGGAGTCCCTCCGTGGGGAAGTTTGCTCTCCCCAGTTCTGCCCCATGGCACAAAGGGCGGCTGGTTTTCTGCTGGAGAGAAGATAGGATGGGTCGGACGCGTATCTGTCTCCGGTCCCAGCACCGATCGCCGAGGAGGGGTAAGCACCAAGGCCTGCAGGCTCCTGGGCTGGACAGACACTCCCGCAGCTTTGTGCGGTGCCCTTTGTAGTCGGGTAAATGTTCGCTGCATACAAACAGTAAGCGTTAATGATCAGGTCACCGTCGCTGAGCCCCGTACTATGGACGGGGTCTTTGCTAATCATCCGCTCCCCGGCTCAGTCTGCACTGTACACGCTCAGGAGGCACAGAGTGGCCTCACAGACACGCTAAGGCGCTGGCCGCGACTGATCTGGACAATAACAGAGCAACGGAACGAGCCCAGGTTCCTGTGTGCTCAGGGTGGTGTTCTCAACCTTTTCACGGGAACCTAGTAAACAGAGGCGGCTTTAGTGTGTACTCTTTTTTTTTTAATGTTTATTTATTTTTTTTTGAGAGAGAGAGAGAGAGAGCAGAGCTGTGATAGAGAGAGAGGGAGACACAGAATCCGAAGCAGGCTCCAGGCTCTGAGCTGTCAGCACAGAGCCCGACGCGGGGCTCGAACTCACAGACTGAGAGATCATGACCCGAGCCGAAGTTGGACGCTTAACAGACTGAGCCACTCGGGCGGGCGCCCCAGAAAGTTAACTTTAAAAAAATAATGAAAACTCGGGCAGCTGGCTGGCTCAGTCCGAGAAGCACACGCCTCTGGATCTCAGGATGGTGAATTTGAGCTCTGCGTTGGGGGTGTAGAGATTACTTACTTACTTGCATCCACACATAAACGCTTTAAAAAATAAAAAATAGAAAATTTCTATCTTAGGTAGTATAATTATTCAGCAGCTTTCACAGTTAGAGCTAATACAAAAGTAACATCTAGGACCTGAGAATCGGTCGTGACGCTGCCTGTCTGGTTACAGGAACGCACTCAAGGGGGAATCGTTAGCCTACAAAACCGGCGTCCGTTCTCTCTAATCCTGTTAGAATTTAGTTTGGAATAAAATAGTTGAGGATTTAGAATAAAATATTTTTCCTTCTAAAGAAGCATGCATTCCTTGTAGAAAATTTGGAGAGTACAAATACAGATTTAAAGAAAGGAGACAGTGACGACACATGTAAAATTAAGGTGGGACGTATATATCACACATACAGATAACTGTGTACAGTTTACCTCTTAGATGTTTCCATCTCTGATTTTAATACAGACATGGTAGAAGACGCCATTAATATGAGAAAACCTAGCCAGATAACTGACAGTGATTTAAATGATTAGATACCGAACGAACTAATACAATTAAACCTACGTAAGGCTCCTTTTTACAGATGAGGCTTCCAGCATCGCATCAGGAACGCAGGCGGGCGAGGACGATGTTAGCACATCACACTGCCCGCTGATGAGAACAGAACGCAGATGAGGTATTGACGTTTAATTAGCTGCTAGGCGGGGCGCCTGGTGGCTCACTCAGTTAGGCGTCCGACTTCGGCTCAGGTCAGGTCATGATCTCACACTTTGAGGGTTCGAGCCCCGCGTCGGGCTCTGTGCTGACAGCTCAGAGCCTGGAGCCTGCTTTGGGTTCTGTGTCTCCCTCTCTCTCTGGCCCTCCCCTGCTCGCACTCTGTCTCTCTGTCAAAAATAAATAAACATTAAAAAAAAAATTAGCTGCTAGGCTACCCAAGTAACCTCTCCCCGCCAGTTTTAACCACCAAGCTGTTTGAGCTTCGGTCTTAATGCGTTTATAAATTCTGAGCTGCCGTGAGCCCTGAGGCTAGAAGTGTAAACGCACGAAGACGGGTGTGTGTGCTGTGATAGAGTAGGTTTGTGCACACACGCCCCTCGGCGCTCACAGCTTCAGGTGTTGCACGCGGCTGCGTTCACAGCTTATGACAGGCGTCCGTGATCCATGCGCGTACTCCCGCCGCGGTCTCCGTGCGCTGCTGTGCGTGGACGTATCGTGGAGGAGACGGCTGGACTGCACGGTGATGGCGGGGGGAGGACGCCTGGCCAGTCTGACAGGAGTCTCGGTCCTGCATGGAGGGGACACAGGGGCATATGGCCTCCCGCCCAGCCCGGTCGCTGGGGTCAGGTCGATGTAGACGCAGCGTGCCGTCTTAGCTCAGTACCGGTCCGTGGAGGTCCAGGCTGTGGGCGGGGCCTGTAGGGAGGGCACTAACCCGGCTGTGTCACAGTCAAGGCCGCAGTTAGGACCGTGCATACCTGCGGCTTCAGCAGACGGTCGAGTCATCCCTTCTGTTTTATTTTGTTATTATTTATTTATTTTTAATGTTTATTTCTGAGAGAGAGAGTGCGAGCAGGAAAGGGGCAGAGAGACAGAGAGGGGGGAGACACGGAATCCAAAGCAGGCTCCAGGCTCCGAGCTGTCGGCACAGAGCCCGACGTGGGGCTCGAACTCACAGACGGTGAGATCATGACCTGAGCCCAAGTTGGACCTGAGCGACTGAGGCCCCCAGCACCCCGGGTCAGACCTTTGAAAAGCCCCAGGATTTCATGGAGGGAGCAGCATGCCGTAGTACTCAGTGAGCGCTTACTGATAATGGACTCTAAGAAGTCGGACAAAATGATGGTTTCAGAGCCGAAAACGCCTTGTTCTGATCTAAACCCAGATAGATCTCGGCGCTGGGATGGGTTTGCTCGTCTGGCTGGCTAATTCTCATCTCCATTCCTGTAGCTCCTCCGCCGTTCCAGCAAGAGAGGCCAGGCCGCCACGGCACACTGAGGTGTCAGGGTGAGTACTCTGACAAGGACCCCCCGTGTTTGGATTTTAAAATTGGGATTTGTTTCAGTCAAATGCATTCGATTTAAAATGAGTCCATTTGCATATGCACTGATACACCTGCCTCCATAAACAACACTCACAGGCTACACATTTAATCGATTGTATTAAGGTGAGTCAGCATTCGCTTTTCCTGGTTCATGCCGACTGGTTCAAATCCCGGCTGTAGCACTCGGAGCTGTGTGACCTTGCGAAGGTTACTTGACATCTCTGTTCCTCACTTCCTAATCTTTACCGTATGGACAATGATTCCACCAAAACTGCAGAATGTGTATGAGGCTAAATGAGTGAAGACATGTAAGGAGCACACAACGCTGTTTGTCACAGAGGGAGCACTGTGTAATTATTGTACTGCCGTTATCCTAAACCGTTAAGTATTAACATTGAAAACATTTAATTCACCCGAGCAAATAGTTTATAAAGTAATTGATAATATACACAACACGATAATTATACTTAAAATTTTAAACGTATCTGAATCCAAATGAGTCCGTATTGCAAAGAACAGAGAATTCTGTCAGACAGTAAGGGTTTTATTCTTATTCTTAACCGTGATGATATTAATATTAAAAACTTTTAAATCACTAGAGCAAACTAATACTTTAGTTTATCATCTATCCTGGAGGTTTTCATTATTTTTGATGTTTTAAATATGTGGAAACACATAAATTACAGCAACGAGGATGAAATTAAGCGGTGAAGACGCAAAAGCGGTCATTTAGAATACCCTTTCTGTCTCCCGATGAAAGCTCGTTCCTCGGAACGGAATACATTTTAACATCTAATTTGTTTTTCTTGCATTTTGTCGGTCTGGAGTTTCTGAAACGTTCGTCTCTTTGAGCTAACGTGGCATGACAAATTTGATTTGCAGAACGAAGATGACGCGGCTCGAACACGCTCCATAATCGCTCTGTTTCCTGTCTCAGCTTCGCGTCGGAGCTGCTCCCTTAGAAAGCCAGGCTCCTCAAGCATTTTGTATGATTTCGTAGAACTTTCTCAACAAATAAAGTGTCAGAGAATCATGAAAGAATGGAATTTGGGAACACAGCAGTTCTCAGAACTTACCCTTTTCCCCGTTCCGCCGTTGCGCAGGGTTGTTGGAATGCACGGCGGTGCTTCGGGCTCGCAGTTTTCACCGGGCGGTCTTCACGCCGCAGCGCCACCGGATCCGTGGGAAGGGATGGGGGAGCAGGGGCGGGTCGGGTGGCGGGAGCCACGCGGGGCCTTGCCCCTCCAAGACAGGGCGAGCCGACCGGAGGGCGCCTGCAGAGCGGTCGCGCCCCGGGCCACCGTGGCCGCACCTTCACACCAACGTCCGCGCTCCACCCTTGGCCGGCGGCTCCCCCAGGGTGCACAGCGCCTTCCTTTCGGCCCTGCGGCGAGTCCCGGGGTGCGGCGGTGGGAGACCGCCAGCCCAGGACCCCCCTTGCGCTGGGTCTCCGTTGTTTCTGGAAGGCAGACCGGAGCACCGCGTCTCCAAGGCTGCTGGTCACTGCGGTGCCTAGGCCCAGCGTAGCACCTGCCTGTGGTCTCACCCCCCCTCCACGTGTCCCCCAGAGACGGCCAGACCTCAGTATCTCTGCCTTCCGGGGTGTCTGGTTTCCCAGAGGGTCTTGTTGGAACATTGTTCAAGCTTCACGTTGGCGCTTTGGCTGCGTGTGCGGGAGGAGGCTGGAGGGCAGCTCCAAGGGCTTATTATAAGTAAGTTTGTCTATTTAAAGGGCCATTACTCTGCCGATAGCAGGGATCGTTATGATTAGCTCTCGTCGCAGTAGTAATTATGGTAGTAAAAGCAGAGGAGGGAGAGAGAGGACAAGGAATGTAGTAGCCATACTAATACCGTTAATATTTGTCGGGCCCAGCGCGAAGGCCCGCCGTGTAGAACCCCATGCAGTGCTGACGCCGGCACCGCAAGGAACGCGTCAGCACGATTCTGATGTTGGACACCCCGTTTCACTCCCCAGAGCCAGGGTTGGGACGGTAAGTGATATCGGTTACGTCGCCTGCTGACGGCGATCCGAGGCTTTGGGAGGCTGCTTTCCTTCTAAAAGGAACAGGATGTGGCATCGCTCTGGAGTCACGTTGAGCGTCTTGCGAGTAAGTGGGACGTTTCTTGAGATTTTAAGCTGAGAGAACTTCTTGATTTTTCTGTGATAATAAGAACTCTTTAAAATAAGGATATTCCGTGTTTCTGTGTAAGCCAGCAAAGTTTCGCAGTACCGACGCCTCTCAGCTCACACGTTCATTTATGTAGAAAACAGTCGCTCGCCGTTTATAATTGCTGAAAGCGGCTTCTTGTGAATACCGTCCTTTGTTATTTAGAAAATGAGATTTAGGAAACAAACCAACAGCGTAATCAACTCTCTCAATACTGGTTTTCTGAACATCACACGTGGTCCTCCTGGATACGACGTGCTTAATGACAGTGTTTATGAAGTTTGGGACCAAAAGGACATTTGATCCCAGACAGTGATGCAGTGTTCTTAGCTGAGACTTTCTCGGCCAACATCAGACTTCGTTCTGGCATTAAAGTCAGCATTACCCTGAATATACATGGCCCAGAATAGCTAAGATGCTTCTCAGCCAGTGGTCTGGGGTTGGAAGGGTACGCAGGGGTCTGTACTCAGTACACATACGAATCCCTGGATGTGGGCATTTTGCTGTGGTAATATAAGGATGCTGTCTCGTCCCTGGGCGTGGTGTTCCAGGGTGACCCAGTCAGAAGCGCAGATCTAGGAAGATAACAGGTCTCAGAGACAAACCAAGGGTGCTAGAAAGTTCACATCGCTTACGGTGACGAGCGCCCGCTTGTGGAGCCCAGGATTGCGCGATACCCCGGAGATCCAGCACGACACACCACGGGAGACTGCAGTGTTCTCACTTTTGTTGGTGTGTGATTATGCGTGAAAGTCAGTGATGATTGAAACCTTTTTCTTCGAGTGTAGTTAGCATACGGTGTTACGGTAGTTTCAGGTGTACAGCACAGCGATTCAGCGATTCCGTGCATTACTCCGAGCTCGTCATGGTAAGTGTGCTCTTCATCCCTGTCGCCTCCCCTCTGGAAACCACCCGTTTGTTCTCTGTAGTGACGAGTCTCGTTTTTTGTCTCTTTTTTCATTGTTTGTTTAGTCTCCTAAATTCTAGAGTTAAATTGTGTGGTATTTGCCATTTCTGACTTATTTCTCTTAGCATCATACTTTCTAGCTCTGTCTATGTCATTGCAAATGGCAAGATTTCATTTTTTTACGGCTGAGAACTATTCCAGTGTACACACGTACCACAGCTTCTTTATCCGTTCATCTGTGGATGGACGTTTGGGCTGCTTCCATAATTTGGCTGTTATAAATAATGCTGCTGTAAACATAAGGGGGCATCTATCTTTTCAAATTAGTGTTTCTGTATTGTTTGGGTAAATACTCAGTAGGGGAATTACTGGATCACGTAGCAAATGTTTTTTTAAGTTTCCGAGGAGCCTCCATCCTGGCTTCCACAGCGGCGCACCAGTTTGCAGTCCCACCAGCAGGCAAGAGGGTTCCTCCTCCACATCCTCGCCAGCTCATGCTGTTTCCTGTTTCTGCCTTTAGCCATTCTAGCAGGCGCGAGGTGGTGTCTCGTTCTAGTTTGATCTGCATTTCCTGATGGTGAGCGACATTGAGCCTCTTTTCATGGGTCTGTTGGCCATCTGGATGTCTTCTCTAGAAAACCATCTGTTCATGTCTTCTGCCCATTTTTAAAAAAAATTTTTTTAATGTTTATTTAATTTTTGAGAGACAGAGCTTGAGTAGGGGAGGAGCAGAGAGAGAGGGAGACAGAATCCGAAGCAGTTCTGCCCATTTTCTAATTGGATTATTTGGTTTTTTGGGAGTTGAGTTCCATAAGGTCTTTATATACTCTGGATACTAACCCTTTCCTGGATATGTTATCTGTATCTTCTCCCTTTCAGTAAGTCGTCTTTTTGTTTTCTTGGTTCTTTCCTTCACCGCAGAAGCTCTTCATTTTGATGTAGTCCCAAGAGTTGAGTTTTGCTTTTGTTTCCCTTGCCTCTGGAGGCATAGCTAGGAAAATGTCGTTATAGCGGATTTCAGGAAAATTACTGCCTGTGCTCTCTTCTAGAATTTTTTTTTAAATTTTTTTTTTAATGTTTATTTATTTTTGAGACAGAGACAGACAGAGCATGAGTGGGGGAGGGGCAGAGAGCGAGGGAAACACAGAATCGGAAGCAGGCTCCAGGCTCTGAGCCATCAGCACAGAGCCCAACGCGGGGCTCAAACTCACAGACTGCCACATCATGACCTGAGCCGAAGTCGGACACTTAACCAACTGAGCCACCCAGGCGCCCCTCTCTTCTAGAATTTTTATGGTTTCGGGTCTCACATTTAGATCTTTAATCCATTTCGAGTTTCGTTTTGTGTATGGTTGAAGAAAGTGGTCCAGTTTCATTCTTTTGCGTGTAGCCGTCCAATCTTCCCAACATCATTTGCTGAGGAGACTTTTTTCCCATTGCGTATTCTTGCTTCCTTTGTCAAAGATTAATTGACCATATAATTGTGGGGTTTTTTTTTTCTTCTGTTCTCTTGATCTGTGCATCTGTGTTTGTGCCAGTACCACACCGTCTTTATGACTGCGGCTTTGTAATATAACGATGTCCGGAATTGTGACGCCTCCTGCTTTGCTTTGCTTTTTTAAGGTTGCTATCACTATTGGGGTGTTTGGTGGTTCCATACAACGTTGAGGATTGTTTGTTCTAGTTCTGTGAAAAATGCTGTTGGTATTTTGATAGAGATTGCATTAAATCTGTGGATCACTTTGGGTAGTATAGACATTTTAACAATATTTGTTCTTCCAGTCCATGAGCATATAACATTAGAGATTGATTTTGGTGTATCTGAGATTTCTTCTTCTAAAAATCTCCAAAAAAAACCTTTGCAAAATACAGCGACACGTTCCTCGATTTTGAAGTTGGAGTGGTTCCACGGTCGATACGGGAAAGGTGCGATGACCGTATGAAGGGGTTCCTCACGAGCAGCGGGCTGGTGTTCTTTGAAAAAGAGGAGTGTGAGTTTTATTTTTGGGATTAAAGTCCAAGAAATGTATGCTCTTGAAGTTGTCTAATTTAAGAAAGAAAGGTCAGCAGATTTCCCCATCTTCCGAAGAAAGGGGACAATGAAAAGAAACACTTAGTCCGACAGTTTTCTGATCCTCCCGAGACGTGCTGGGTGTCCCCCTCTGTATCCCTCGTGCGCCACACACTGTTTCTTCTCTAGGATGCCGGGCACGGTGTCCTGGAATTACCCTCTGCCAGTCTCTCTCTGGTCTAGAGCAGCATCCGTGTCCTACTCAGATTTGCGTCCCAAGCATTCGGCCAAGACATTAACCCATCCTGGATTTTCAGAAATACCTTTGGAGGTAACACGTGGTCAGGGAGCAGTGATACTCAGGCTGACATGAAAATGTACAAGGAAACATCTTGGAAACCAGACCTTTCCCATAAACAGAGCTCTTGAAGTCGCTCACTATTCAGAGAGGGAGAACTCCTTAGTGTAGGCGATGGACAGAGTGAGGGAGGTAGAGAGAGCTTACCAGAATGTGGTTTTGCTCCCATTGACCGGTATGTTTTAACGACCCGAAGGCGGATGCTTAAACAGTTGTGTTCCTCAGAGTCACTCTGACTTGATCTGAGCGGTGGGGGAGGTCTTTCCGTGTGGGAACGGCCAAAGGTTCACGGATATACATTCTGGAGTAATGTGATAATGAGATTAAACAAGGAGGACCGAATGCAAAACGGTGTAAGTAGTCCTAGAAAATTTTGGCCGATTGGACGAAAATGAGCGCCCCCACGCACAGTAAAGTCCGTCGCTAACCCCGTCAGCTGCGACTCTGTCCCAGCCGTGGCCCTGCTTTCCAGGGAGGACGGCGCACCTTCCCGAGTCCCTTAGACTCTCCGCAGACTTTGCTTACACGGAGGGCTCCCGTTCGGACCCGCCGCCCCGCCTGCGTGGTGAGGGAGAGCAGTGATAGACGGAGTGGGCCTTCTGAACAGGAAGGCGCTCTTTGTAGTACCGAGCGGTTACTGAGTCCCCGTGTGTTCAGGGCGTCTAAGCCGCCTGGCGGAGTTCACTTGTGCCTGTCCGTGAAGTGCCAGATGGGCCCTCGGCGCCACCTTTGCTCCCTCATCACAAGCAGTGTCATCTCTACGTCGGCGTGACGCGCAGGTCGATACAGTTACGCGGGCGTCGTGGGACTGGAGAAGGTTTATCACCCCACCAGCTTCTGCGCCTCGCAATCCGTAACGTTCACAGACCGCTCCGCGGATGCTTCTCCAAGGACGAATCAATGCCTCTAATCTTGGTGTCATCCATGCATCGCTGACGTGTTTCGCTCTGTGCTTTTGCCCGTTCACGAGACAAATGACACACTTCCTTTTCCGTCTCAAACCAGCATGTGACACGGGAAGCATCGGCGACCTCACGATCCCAGGAACCCCGTCACACGCCAAGCTCTCTGACCCCCACGCCATCAATAGTGCTTGTAACTAATGCGAGCTGCAGACCATATAGCCACCAGGAACCAGATCTTAGAGAACAATTTCCCTGAGCTTAGCACCGCCGACCGAGCCCCCTGGACTGTCTTCAGAGCTCCTTTCTCTGTCCCTTGTCCTGAAGGAGGAGAGTCGCGGTCTGCCGGTCTCCACCGTCCGTCCCCTTGTAAGAAAATATTGCAGAAAATCCACTTCTCATTTTACCCAGGCCTGTCGCTGTCTCATATGACTGGGATAATGGGGATTGTGTTTGTTTTTTATTTTTATTATTTTTTTTAAAGTTTATTTAGTTTTAAGAGAGACAGAGCGTGAGTCGGAGACGGGCAGAGGGCGGGGGAGAAAGACAGTCCCAAGCAGGCTCTGCGCCACCAGCACAGAGCCCGAGTCAGGGGCTCCGACTCATGAAACTGTGAGATCGTGGCCTGAGGTAAAAGCAAGAGTCCGACGCCCAGCTGACCGAGCCACGCAGGTGCCCCTCTGTTTCTGTTTTTTAAAAAACAGTTGTGACTTTAAAATGTAATATACGGCAGTTGTATTTTTTAAAATGATATTATAAGTAGGTTCTATGCCCAGCGTGGGGCTTGAACTCACAGCTCTTAGATCGAGTTGTGTGCTCCGCGCCCGCCGGTGCCCCCTACAGCACAAAAAATAATAATTTTTTTTAGCAAGAATACGTCTCACGTGAGCTGCACTGGAAGCATAGTAATTGGACAGCACGTCGCATCTGAATATAGTTCCTTCCACTTTTTCTGTATTTCCCTTCTTCTTTTTCGTAGTTTTTAATCTACAAAAACCAAACAGACATTTCTGAGATAATTTTTAAGAAGTCACAATTTGGGAGCACCCGCGTAGCTCACTCGATAAGCGTCCGACTCTTGACTTTGGCTCAAGTCATGGTCTCAGAGTTCGTGAGTTCGAGCCCCATGCTGTGCCGACAGCTCAGAGCCTGCTTGGGATGCTCTCTCTGCCTCTCGCTCTGCCCCTCCCTCACTCGCACTCTCTGTCTCAAAATAAACATTAAAAAAAAGTCACATTTTGACTTTTACACAAGAAGTTGATTTACAGTTCCCACAGGAGTAAAACTTGTTTTCAGTAAAGTCTGCACCGCAGTAGCCGTGACACGACCAATTCTAGATTTCAAAACGACGGGGAAATCAGGGTATCAAGTTACTTTTGAGAAGCGTCGCTTTTAGACCTGCCTGCTGCTGTAGTGGTGTTAATAGTGTGTACACCTTTTTATGATGGAGAACTTACTAGAATCGCTTAAAGAAAATTTTTTAATGTTTATTCACTTTTCAGAGAGAGAGAGAGTGAGCATGAGCAGGGGAGGGGCAGAGAGAGAGAGGGAGACCCAGAATCTGAAGCAGGCTCCAGGCTCTGAGCCGTCAGCAGAAAGCTTGACACGGGGCTCGAACTCACAGACCATGAGATCATGACCTGAGCTGAAGTCGGCTGCTTAACCGACTGAGTCACCCGGGAGCCCCTGGAATCACTTTGCAAAATGGCTTGGTAGGGAGTCTACGGTGAGGGAACAGTTGAGAATTGGTTTCTTCAGCCTTTTGATAAGATTCTAGTTGAAATGTGGCTTCCTCTTCCTAGATAACTGGTTTCTCATAGTATCCATGAATATTCTTTCGGGTTTCCTAGACCCGTATGTTGTGCTGAGGTCAGGGTTTCAGATACAGCTGAACGAATTTGTGGTAGTATTTGGTGACTCACTGGGGCTTTCGGTTTGTCCTTGTCCGTCCTGTCAACAGAGGATCCCATCCTAGCGTCTTTAAACCGCAGTACTTCCCCCCGTCCACGCAGGACGGGACAGGTCCTCCAAGGTGGTGTCTGACTTTAACGATGTTCTTCTCTGGGCAGAAAGTCCACGCGCGCTCCAGTCATTCAACGCCAAGTCATGAGGAGAGCAAAGTTTTGGGACTGGAAACACAGCTGCTTACGTTTCTTATTTACCCAGATATTTCTGTTAGGCCTCAAGGAACCTTCATCAGCTCAAGCTGGTAGAATACAGATGCCAGCCAAGCTTATGACAAGATGGTCAGTGTCTTAGGTCATCAGGGCCATGCAAATTAACACCATCGTGAGACAGCACTCCACACCTGTTAGAAACAGTGACATCCAGAGTACTGACCGTGCCACGTGCCGGGGCGTGGGGGGGTGGGCGCGGCCCCGGGAACGGTCTCATTCCCTGCTGGCGGGAATGCCGGCTGGCACGGCCACTCTGGAAGACCGTGGGATGCTTTCTTACAGAACGACACAGCCTTTCCGTATGATCTAGTAGTCGCACAGAGGAACCGAAAACCTAGGTCTGCGCAGAACCCGGCACGTAAGTACGTGCAGCAGGTTTGTTCAGAACTGCCCAAACGCGGCCGCGACCGCGGTGTCCTTTAGTGGGCGCGTGGACAAGCAGACGGCGGCACATGCTACCCACCACGCGGTACGACTCAGTGCTGGAAGGAAACGAGCCCTCAGACCGAGAGGAGACCTGGAAGGAGCTCGTAGGGCGTGGTGCTTACACCGTGTGACTCCAGCTCGAGGACATTCTGGAAAAGGCAAAACTGTGGAGAAGTAGACGGGCCCGCGGGTGCCAGGTGAGCGAGGGGGCACGGGGAGGCCACAGCACCCGCGAGGGCCGCGGAAGACTCTGCGATACTCTCGTGGCGGGTACTCGTCCTGATACATCTGTGGCACCCGTCGCACACACGATACCAGGAGTGACCCCTAGTGCCAGCTGTGGACCTTGCGTGGCCGTGCGTGTCCGTCAGCGTCATCCGTCGTAACCACACCCTTGTCGGTAGTGGCAGAGGTGGCGCGTGTGTGGGGGCGCAGGTGTGCAGGGGTCCCGGTTCCTTCGTCTCTGTTTGGCTGTGACCCCGAAACTGCTGTAAAACACACAGTCCTAACAGAGACAGAGTGGACACCGGTGATGACACTTGGGCTGGCGTGGTCGCTTCCTTCAGAGATCCGAGCTCCCCTTATTCGGTCTCGACGCGATTTAGTCCTCTGCTCGTGGAGCGTACGGTACCCTGCGTTCTCTGTGTTGGTTTAGTGCGTAGTTATTATTATTTTTCTTTTTTTTGCAGACATTCTGCGTAAGCCCTTGTCCGGGTTGTTTTATGAATCCGTTTATGTACCCCAGACGCGGAATCTGCTTCCTGCCACCCCTCCCAGACGGCATTCCTGGCCTTTCCCTGGCGTCCTCTAAGCAGCGTGACCCCTTTCTGTGTGCCGGCGCGCTCCCGCACCTGCTCGGATGCCGTGCCCCGCCGGGCGCCTCCAGCGCGACCTCGGACTCCGGAGTCCGTGGGAAACCGTATTTCCTTCTTTGTCTGCAAACGTGTGGCCTTTTAATAATTTTAGCCGCAGTTTGCCGAGTGCTGGCTCAGAGGCAGGTGTCCCACAAACGGTACCATCATCGTTTCATTCGTCTGCCCAACAGCGAGGGCCAGGGCCGGGCGGCTGTGTCCGCCCTCTCCTGAGGTCCCGGAGCTGCAGTTCGGTTGGGTCGCTTTCCCTCGGCTGTGCAGCCCGCGGTGGGGCCGCCAGGACCGCACAGCTCTGTCCCCTGACGCCCATGCTCGTCCTCACCGTGCTCCCTGCTGGTCGGTGGCTCCGCCTCCACGCGGGCTCCGCAGCAGGCCGGACTGTCCCTCCCCGTGGGCCCCGGCCGCATCTCCGCACGAGCGTCGCCCGGTCCCTACCTCGGTGGGTTTCCTCCTCTCCCGTGGCCGTGGGCGGCCACACAGTCGCTGGCGGCACGCGGGTCTACCCCGGTTCCCTTGGCGGTCTCCCCGCCGCCGTCCGTTTAGTGAGCTCAGTGCCCCGCAGCGTCCATGCCCAGCCTGACCGCCGCGTGGCGTTTCCGCGGGCGTCCTGTGCCAGGCTCCGTCGGTCCGAGCTCGGTCCTGTCGCTCCGGGCTTGGGGATGAGGCCGCTTCCTGGGGTGACTCTCTGTTGTCCTCGGGGCTCCTCGAGGACGGCGCAGGTGTCATGGGCCGCCGCGTGTCCAAGGTCTGCAGCGCCAAGGGCTCCGTCGTGACGAGATGAACGTTTGTCCCCGGACTGCAGCGCCCCAGGCCTGTGCGACTCTAGCTGTGACGGCTCCAAGCACCGAACGGCACCCCCGTCGCCTCCCCTGCACCCTCTCAGGGTCCAGTCCCGAGACCTCTCGTCCCTCCCGGTGCGGGTCGGGGGGTCTCGTGGGCAGTCTGTCCTCGACGCTGTGGCTCATCGCATCGCCTGGTCCGGAAGCCCCTGCCCCCGTCAGATCCTGTGTGTCCCGCGTGTCCGTCGGCGTCCGTCTCGGCGCTCACCCTGTGTCCCTCTCGTGTGGCCTTTGTGTGGGATCTCCGCACCGGCGCTACGGCCCGGGGAAGCCTTCGCTCCTTCGGGGCGGCGTCTCCGGTCAGGCCTTCCTCGGCCAGGCAGGGATGATGCTCCCTCCTCCCTGCGGGGTTCCTCCCCCTCCTTCCCCTCCTATTCTCCCCTTCCCCTCCCCACCCTCCTGCTCTCCCTCCTCCTCCCCCTCCTCCTCCCCCTCTCTTCCTCTCCTCCCCCTCCTCCCCTTCCTCATCCCCTCCCCCACCTCCCTCATCTCCTGCCCTCTCCCTCCTCTCCCTCCTTTTCCCCCTGCCCCTCCCACCCTCCTCCTCTCACTCCCCCTCCTCCTCCCCCTCTCTTCCTCCCCTCCCCCTCCTCCCCTTCCTCATCCCCTCCCCCACCTCCCTCATCTCCTGCCCTCTCCCTCCTCTCCCTCCTTTTCCCCCTGCCCCTCCCACCCTCCTCCTCTCCCTCCTCCTCCTCTTCCTCCTCTCTTCATCTCCTCCCCTCCCCCCCTCCCCTCCCCCTCCTCCCCCTCCTCCCCCTCCCCCTCCCCCTCCTCCTCCTCCTCCTCCCCCTCCTCCCCCTTCTGCTTCTCCTTTTTCTCCTTCTACTCAAAGTAGGGCCTACACCTAACATGGGGCTGGAACTCAAGACCCCCAGATCAAGAGTTGCATGCTGGGGCCCCTGGGGGGCTCAGTTAATTATCTGACTTCGGCTCAGGTCATGATCTCGTGCTCTGTGAGTTCCAGCCCCGCGTCGGGCTCTGTGCTGACGGCTCAGACAGAGCCTGGAGCCTGCCTCGGATTCTGTGTCTTCTCCTGTCTCTGCCCCTCCCGGGCTCCTGCTCTGTCTCTCAATAATGAATAAACATTAAAAAACATTTTAAAAAGTTGCATGCTTCACCTACTGAGCTAGCCAGGCACCTGTCTGTCCTGTCTTCCTGATCCTTTACTCACAACCTCGGTCCATTCGTTCCTCGCCGTTGACTGACATAAATATATTCATGTACATCACTGTATATTTACACATGGATTTCAGGATTTTACCGTCTTCCTCTCTGTATCCTAATCCCATGCAGTGCGCCTCACACATCCCAGCCGGGAAGTGCTTCCTGAAAGTTCCTTCCGGCTGCGGAACGACTTCAAACACTTGCTTACTTCCTCAGCCTTGAGCTCCCTCTCGATGGAAAAGAAGCGACTTTCTTTCAGCAACAGTGAGCACATGTGTCAGTATCAATTTTTCTTTCAAGAGTTGAATTACTTATTAAAACTCCCATTTTTACGAGTGTGCAGTAATCACGTAAATAAGTTAGTAACTTTCACCCAAACTGTATCGAGGGAGCTGGTAATTTTCTTTAGGTGTGTCAGTAGAGTTTCATTACAATGGGCTTGTATGGTCCTTTAAAAAAGCAAGTATTTTAGGGGCGTCTGGGTGACTCAGTCGGTTAAACGTCCGACTTCGGCTCAGGTCATGATCTCACGGTCTGTGAGTTCGAGCCCTGTGTTGGGCTCTGTGCTGACAGCTCAGAGCCTGGAGCCTGCTTCGGATTCTGTGTCGCCCTCTCTCTCTCTTTGCAGTGTCCTGACAGTCCCCCCAGCTCGGCTTTCTCGCCCTTGCGTGACTGCGGGTCTCTGGTTACGCAGACCTGCCCACGGCAGCCTCGATTTCTGAAGACCCAGTTCCTCGCAAGGGTGGAAAAACTGGGGACTTGATTGTAAAGTAGATTGCGAATATAATCGACTACAAAACCATTACATCCCCTCGCCGTCCTTGTAGCCTTAGAATATGGGTAAAGCAGACGTCGTGTTTGATAGTTAATTCAAATAAACATTTCGTGAGCCCGAACGTTAGAACACAATTTGTACAAGGACAGAGATCATCTGGCCTCATGTATTTTGCACAAGAGAAATTCTCCGTCGATTCAAATGCTGCAGAAAGGGCGTCAGATTTTGCGTTAGGGGACTTGGGGTTCTGGATTGACTGATGAACGTGTCTCCCTCTGCGAGTTCGTCCTCACGCGGGGCCTTTAGCCAGATGGTCTAGGAGGAGCGGCGGCTCGGATGGGCTCCCGCGCTGGGTCTGTGCAGGAGTCTGCGGAGAGCCGACGTGTGTGACCGCATGTAGCCAGCTGCGTAGCTCAGTGCAGATTTAGTGCTGTCATTAAAGTCTACGGTCCTTGCTTTAAATAGCCATCTATACACACTTTTTTTCTTTCAGAACTTTATTCGTAAGGAATTAAGTATTCCTGGAATAGTGATTCTAACTCCTTGTGTAATAAAACTAAGTGTAATTTCTGTTTCCTGTAATATGCCATTTGGTAGCAAGACAATAATGTTTCTGGCTTTCATTGGTTTAATGGATAAAGGAGATTAGAACCCTTCTTTTTTTAAATGATCAAATTTGTCCTTGAATAAAAAGGCATTGCAGTCAAATTACTATTCAGTCGGCTTGTAGTACCCCAACTTTCTGAGCTATTTCCTGAAGAATCATTGAATACTTGCCACCCCTTTTACAATTCACAACGCGATATTTGGGGAAGCGTTCCATTTTAGAAACATAAAAGGTAATAAGCAGCATTGGAGCGCCTGGGAGGCTCAGTCGGCTGGCGGCCGACTTCGGCTCAGGTCATGATCTCGTGGTCTGTGAGTTCGAGCCCCGCGTCAGGCTCTGTGCTGACGGCTCAGAGCCTGGAGCCTGCTTTGGATTCTGTATCTCCCTCTCTCTCTGCCCCTTCCCTGCTCATGCTCTGTCTCTATGTCTCTCAAAAATAAATAAACGTTAAAAAAAAAAAAAAAGGTAAGCAGCATTGAATGAGTACTTACAGTGTGCAGAATTTCTAGAAAATTCTGTCATGTAACAGGACGTCTAGCGGGGCTCAAAATGAAAATACGGTGGAACTTTGTGGTGAAGCTTGGTAAAGCTTTGCCGTTGTCACGACTTTGATTTCACTTGTACGAGCTGGTTTGTTTGGCGATTTAAGAATCTCAGGAACAGGACAGGAAGTCTCCAAACCACACCCACAGTTGCAAACATAGGTCACCTTTCCGGTGTACTACCAGGCTAGAGTGGCGGTACGAGTGGGTGGGGGCAGGACTGAGCCTCCTTTAAGACCCACACCCCCGAGACGGATGACGTGGCCCCTGAGGTCAAACTCGTACTAAAGGGAGCGAGCAGGGGCGCCTGGGTGGCTCAGTGGGTTAAGGTGCCCACGGCGGCTCAGGTCATGATCTCACAGTTCCTGAGTTCAAGCCCTCTGACCGACTCCGCCTCCATGCCGGCCGTGAGAGCCTGCCTGGGATTCTCACTCTCTCTACCCATCCCCTGCTTGTCCTTTCTCACTCTCTCAAAATAAATAAATGAATTAAAATTAAAAAAAAAAAGGGAGCATTCAGCAACGTGGTGGGAACGTTGGAGGTACCGCTGTGTGGCAGGTTCGCACCCCATCCTGGTGCCACACGATGGCTTTTGAGACTAAAGCTCGTAAAAGACGGAACAACCGTTTCTGGGGAAAGTGCTTCTAGAAAGCAGCAGACCTTCTCCTTCTGGAAGTAACCCCATCCGCGCGGGCCGTGCACAGCTGGAGGGGCTTCGGGACAGGCCATGTCATGAGCTGCCGCCGGCCCAGGCCCCGTGACGCAAACCAGAGATTTCCGTCGGCGTACAGCACTTCGCAGTTCAGACTCTAGACTCGTAGGTGAGATTGTCCCGAACGGTGGGTCTCCCCCCCAGCACCCCTGGGAAAGTGTGGGCTCTTACGAGACCCAGGGGAATAGGAGCCTGCTTTGCGTGTGCTCCCTCCACCGCCGTGTGTGTTTTGGGAAAGGTTGGGGAGAGGAGGAGAGAGCAGTCACGGCGTCGTTTCTCCGTCTCCGCAGCGCCTGCCCCTTACCCCGTGGGGATGGATTTGTCCTACACAAACCTTAGCGAATTAAAACTACAGATGCACAGAGGACCCATTACGTGCAGCGGGAAACTCCAGGGTGCTGGGGAACCAGAAATCAGCGGGACGGCGTGTCATCTTGGGCCCCAAACGTTAAGGGAAAAGTCAACTGGAAGTCTCCTCTGAATGAGAATGTTCCTCCCCCCCAGTCAGTGTTGCCAGAGGATTTTGAGAAAAGGGTGGCTAGGAAAAGCCCGAGGCGTGGCTGCTCTGCCGCTCAGGGCTGCGGTAGAACGAACCTGAAATCCTGAGGCCTGGCTGACGGTGGCTTCACGCTCCTGCCGGCCGAGAGTTCACCCGCGTCATGTTACAGATGAAGGCTTGGCCTCGCACGCGGTCTACAGCGTGGCCCAGAATCCCGGGCCACCCTCGAACTTGCTCTTCCTGGAAACGACTCGGTCGCATATGACGCCAGGACTCCCCGACGGACTCTAGTTTTGGCAGCACTCGGACTTGAGCCTGCGTGCCGGGATTCTACGCTGGGCCGTCACGTAGGCCGTCCAGGAAGTCCCTGGCAAACAGAGACTCTTGGTTTGTTTCCAGATCGCTCACGTGGCTGGCGGCCAAGCTTGTCCATCCGCCGGAAAGCATGTAACCGAATCACAAGGAGAGTCCATTTTCTGGAACGAAGCCGAGCTGCCGGTTTGGGAAGATAAAGTGTGTTTCGCTCAGGAATCACATTGAATTGTGCAGATTTTATGTATTGTATTTTTTGTTACTTTTGAGCTTTGCGCTCTATAAACGCGAGCTCGTGAGGCAGAATTTGTGTAAAACGGCTAACACGGTCGGGTTGATGGTAGACATATACGATAAGATCCTCGGACTGGCGCCTGCGTCTGTTCCTGTACTCGGCCAGCGGAGACGTGACTGGTGAGAGGCGGTTCACGAACGAGAGGCTGCCGCCGACGGTACGGCTGCATGACTGCACCGGCATCAGGTGCCCCGAACATCCACCCGACTCCACAGCCAGCCGTCGCGGCAGCTCTGACGACGCTGGACACTCGCTCCCCCCGCAGCCGTTCTCCTGACCTTACCTGGCGCGTAGACGCCGCTCCCGTTGTTAGCCTTGGGGAGGAAAGTGGGGAACGAGGGCCACAAGCCGAGTGGAACGCACGACATCAGTGCACAGTGCTGAGAGTGCGCGTGTGGTTCTAGCCACGCTGGTGTTTCCTGGAAGTGTTCTCGGCCGACGCCGCAGGAGGCGAGGCAGGGAGGTCTCCGAGAAGGGTGCACCGGGATTTAGGAGCCATGCCTTCTGCACTTGCCTTGTGCTGTGCCGCTTCGGATCCAGAAGTCTTTGCTTCTGCAACTCACAGCGGGTTGGAAGCATCTTTTCTGGGCAGGTGATAAAAAGCTCCGAGGAGCAGGGCAGAGTTCAGTGGGATGTATTCCTTCCCTAACGGGGCAGAAAGAGCAAGTGTAATAATCCCATTATCGACGAAACTGCGAGCCAGAGACATTCCTAGAGATGCAGACGAGGCAGATTCAGAGGGTAATTCGCCCACGATTGGAAATGCTCGTCAGGCTCGTCTTAGCAACATGTGATCTTGGTCACGTGGTGACCACGAGGAAAGGTGCAGTGACCACGGGGAAAGGTGCCGTGCCCAGTCGAAAAAAGTACGCATTAAATAGAACGGAATTACACCGGCTCCAAATTAGCAAGACCAGGGTAGAATCGCCCCCGATACCCTCTGCGGAGTGTGACGGCACAGCTTCGTGACGCAGGCAGAGTGAAGGAGACCCGTAGGGGACGCAGACGTGAGGCACGCTGCCCGACGGCTTTGATGGCCGTTGCAGAGGGCTCCGTTTACCCCGCCCGTGACGGGGTGAGCACACTCAAATGGACACAAGATTTCAGGACGTAAATTTCTCGGTGATGCCGTGTGGCCTTGCGTGACTCTCCTCATTAAAACACAGGTTACTGGGGATGTTATAAACTAAAGCGTATGGAATCAGGGAACAGCAGAAGAACGTATTCAGAGGGCATAATTCACTAAAATCGGATCAGAATCTCGGGACGTTGGTTAGAGGATTTCACAGCATTTTCTCCTCACGTGCGTTGTTGTCTAGTGATGAAACCGGCTCACGTTTTGTATTGCGTCTGTAAAGGAATTCTGCGAAGGCGCGTTTTGTCACCGGCACGTCATTTTAGCTCAGGAGCCCAGGAGCACGTCTGTGCTGTGAACGATGGCAAACCCAGCTCACCACGGTTGCCTGTGTTATTTGGTCACGTGACCACTGTGACTGTGCGTGGACTTATTCTTAATTTTTCTTACGTGTCTCATCAGGAAATGCATATTTTAGAACGTTGATTCTAGTGGCATTTTTTGGATACGTAATATTATGAAGCAGGTTCTGGAGGCAGCTCCTGAAACAAGACTGTTAGATGCAGGCAATCACAGAGCATCTTACTTGGGAAAAGCGAGGTGGAGACTCCGTGGGGCAAAAGAAATAGAGACTGTATGAAATTTGACTGACTTCATATAGAGAGAGACTGATTTCCCTCTTCCCGAGGTCTGTAATCATTGTGCTAATTTTCTTCTTTCATGAGGCAGAATGCACTTAATTTGACTTTATGTTCTGTGTTCTCCGATTCCGCCTGCGGGAACTCGAGCATCTTGGCTGCAGGACGTGCTGCGTCAGCCTTTAGGTCACACGTTGCCCCAGTGTGTCTGGAATTATCACAACCCGACCTCATCTGCTTCAGAACCGTGCGACTCAACATGGACCCTGTAAAGGGTCGCTGTGTTTCCCTCGTTCCCAGGGCCTCGTTGTCTCCAAGTACCAGGGTCCTCGTTCTAAAAGTCTCATTCCAGCCCCTCAGTCGTCCCCATCTCTCTTCAGCTTTCTATGGCCCTGTCACTCCCAACCCTCATTGGTGTCGCTTGTATTTATACTGAAGGAGGTATTTTTTTGAAAAATATCCCGGTACTCTTGCTTGCGCTCGGGCATAGCTTTTCTCCCCCGTGAACCAGAATCATATCCATTATCTAAAATGCCGACACGGGTTTCTGAAGCAGGAAGGGAAAGAAGAAATAATGAGGTCACTGTTCACCGGCTCCCAAAGCCCGGTCTTTTTTCAGCACCTAAAGTGGGGCAGCCAGCCTTGAAAGCCGGGCTTTATCTGGGAGAAAGGGGATTTCTAGCTTGCTTTACATACGAAAGGAAAGCGGTGGCCTGACCGTCCCGCGTTCCTGCAGTCCTAGAGGGAGCGCAGGCCGGGACTTCAGGTGGCGTCAGCAAACTTTCGCCGCAGTGCTCCCGATAGTGAACATCGCCGACGTTGGGACTCGCGGGCTCTGCCGTTGTAGCGCGGAAGCGCGACGGATGACCCTCGGACAGATGAGTGCGGCTGAAGTCCGAACAGCGTCATTTAGGATGCCGAATTCGAATGTAAATAAATTTCACGCGTCACTAAGTCTTCCCCTGTTGTTTTTTTTCCCCCCACCCATTAAAGAAGATGTCCGAAATTCCAAATTCTTACCTCTTAGGCTTTAAAAAAGAAAAAAAAAAAAGGTAGAGATGGATTCGGTGTCCCTGACGGCCGTCGTGTGCAGACCCCTCGTTTGCAGGAAGTCTTTCCCCAGAAAACGCTTTCGGAGGGTCCCGGAGGCAAGAAAGGAGAAGCTGTCCCAATGGCACAATGGCCAATCTTGATGCTTCTTTGGAGTTGGCGGCGCCGGCAAAGCCGAACACAGAGATGGAGAGGAAGGAGAGCCAGATGCCGAGGGCCGTCTTCCCTGCCTCCGGCTTGCGAGTCTGGAACACAGCTGCTTTGGAGACGGCCCCCTGCTGGCACGGGGACAGGGAGTCTCCCGGGAGCAGACGTGCAGATTCTTGGCGAACAGCAGGGCTGAGCCTCCTGCCGGAAGCTGCTCCGTCTGGTCCGTGTGGGCTGGGAAGGGACCCAGTGCTTCCTCAGGGCTCCCAGTGGGGGCTGGGAAGGGACCGTTGGTGGCGAGTCCTTAGGGTATTGTGACAAGGGGCAGGCCGAGCTCCAAGCAGAGGCAGGAGCGAGGACAGCGGGTGACATCTGCGACACAACGAAGCCGAGGGAGTGCTGCCCACAGGAGTTGGCCCCTGGAAGCAGGACTATATTCCTCGTGTTTTTCCACCCCTCCCCAAGCTACCTCGGCATCAATATTCATTCTTTATCTCCTCTCAGAAATGGGAGTTCTGTGAGAACATGGTCCATTTGTTAACCCCCTGTGTCACTCAGAATCAAGCCTCACTGCTTTACAGATAACAGGGGCTTGATATTGTCGTCGAGTTAAGATATTAGAGTATATTATATACACCTTTCGTGATGGGGTTCTGGGGTGATGGGAGGGTTCGGAGCTGGTGGCCAGGAAAGAATTCTTGCAGACGTCTTTGGTGCAAAATGGTGATTTCATCAAAGCACGGGGACAGGACCGGTGGGCGGGAAGAGCTGCCCTGGGCTTGTGAAGAGGGACTGGTTATACACCTGCAGGTTGGGACAGGTTTTGCCTAAGTCTCTAAGGGATTTCGGAAGCAGAGTTTCCGGGGCCTTGAGGGGCTAGCTGTTGACAGGAAAACGTCGCTTATTACTGTTGAGTAAAACCTCAGTCATGACACCCTTCATGTGGATATCGGGGGCCGTTCACTTGGGGTATAGTTGCCAACATATACTTGGGGGTTAAAAATAAAGGAAGTTTGCAAAGGAATGTTTATGTCTTCAAGGAGACTCCCAGGGTCCTGGGGGAAGGGGCGGACTCAGGATGACGTGAAGCCAGGGTTCCCGTGTGCCCCCTCAAAGTGTCGTCACCGTCACCGAGCAGCTGAGCTGCTAGAAGGAGGTCGCTCCGCCTGCTTCAAGGACGTGTCAGTGGGCTGTGGGCAGTGAGGGGACGTAAGTTTTCATTCGCCTTTGTTTCCTAAAACACTGTGGCAAGCGCTCACACGCCCTTCCGCCTCGATGCGGGTGACATCAGGGCTCCAGGAAACGGAGTCTGTAGGGTTCTGGAGACCCGGCTCTGGACAAGATCGCCTTTTTCTTGCCGTTCGTAAGTGATGCGTAAACCGAAGGAGGCTCCTGTGCCGCGTGACTGATCTCTGTCGGTCAGCCGTCGCGTCCTTCCCTTCCCCTGCTCTTGGGCGGCCAGGACTGCCTGAGGAGTGTCACACACGTCCCCCCTGGGGCTGGGGGGTGCCCTGAGCCTGGACGTTGCCCCCCGCTTGCCCCACGCTCCCTCAGCATTTAGTATATTGCCAAGGAACAGACACCCAAACTCTCGTGTTTTCCATTCAGCCTCAAGTACGGAATTATTTTGTAATTGTCTGTCTAATCTTCATTGCCACTAATGCTCACGGATTTCTGAGCCAGGATATTTGATAATGCATGTTAATAAAAGTTACATTCTATTGTAAGAAACTTTGACAAAACGAAGATTTGTCTTCCTTTTTTTTCCCCCCAACTTTTCTGCAAATCTTCACATATTAGAGTTCATTGTCAGTGTATCAGCCAACGCTTTTCCTTCGTTTCTCCTTGTTCTTGAAGTGACCTGACACTTATCACGAGGGTCGTAAATTGGTTTGTCCGGAACGGTGTTTGTAGCAAGAGCTTCATGGAACTTTCATAGTCAAGTATCTTGAAAGGCAGCACTTACCTAAACTTCATTTGTCCCAAGATATCATGTTTTAGACAGGATTTCATATTGTTGACGTTTTGACACTTTGGAAGACGTGTAAGGGAAATTTGGATATTTTTCTTAAACCCCAATGCAAATCTGCACCGAGCCGAAGGGTCTGGAGACATCTGATGGGGACTTCAGTGCTGCGTTCAGTGAAACACGTGAATGCACGTCAGCGATGTTCCTTAGTTTAATTACAATATGGGGATGACCTTTGTGTTTTTTTCTTAACTTTTTTGAAAATATTTATTTGGAGAGAGAGTGCAAGTGGGGGAGGCGTAGAGAGAGAGAGGGAGAGAATCCCAAGCAGCCTTGCTGTCACCGCAGAGCCTGACACGGGGCTCGAACTCATGAACTGTGAGATCATGTCCTGAGCTGAAATCAAGAGCTGGACTCTTAAGCGACTGGGCCAGCCATTCGCCCCAGGGATGAGCTTTCTGAATTTCCTTCATTCCATCAAACAGAAAATAAAATGGCTGCACGGTCACCTGTAATGATTATAGTTTTTTGAAAATAATAATCCCTTTTTTTCCGGGAGGCCGTTGTGGGCTGAATTGTGCGTCCTCCCATCCCCCAAATTCATGGTTGGAGTTCTAACCCCCAAGACCCCCAAGAAATTGGCTGTACTGCAGGAAGGACCTTTACATGGGATCTTCCAGTAAGGTGCCCTTCTAAGACGAGGGGACTGGGACCCAGACACACACAGAGAGGGACGACCGTGTGAGGACGCAGGGAGAAGATGGGGCGTCCGTGCCCAGGAGAGAGACCCACTCCGTTTTACTCTGGTATCTCAGACTTCCGGCCCCACCAGAGCGAGGAATCAGCGTGTGTGGCTTGAGCCCCCAGTCTGTGGGCTTTCTTCTGGCCGCCCTAAGAAACGAATGCAGAGGCGTCTCGGGCTTTCCAGGTGCCAGGACACTGGGACGCGGAATGCAGATGTTACTGTAACCTCCTGTCTCTGGCGGGTGGCGTTCAGCTCATGACCTGCCCTCACTGAGACGGGCACCCAGCTGGGAGCCGTTCAGACTCACCACGCAGAGGGCTGCGGGGCTCATGTGGACAGTGCGGCGATGTCCACGTGTCACCCGGGCACGGCCGGCTGGTGGTGCCCGCAGGCGTCTGGGGCACAGCGGACTCGAGTGAGTTCCACAAGGCCAAGGTTTCATCCTCAGCTGTGAAGGTGCAGAGTTGGGTTGTGATTGGGTAAACAGTTTTCTCAAACTGCCAAGTGAGTGCGTGAGACACCCACAGCTATCCTCCAGCAAAGGCCTCACGGGGCATCGTGACAAATGCCGTGTTTCACGCGCTGCCGACGCGCCGAGGGTTGTTCTGAGGGTGCGGAGTGGCTTCGACGGTGAGACGTGCACAGCGGGAACGGCAGCTGACTTCTCTGTGTGCCAGTGAGGGTTACGCTGGCCATCGGCCGTCGAGGAGATGGGCACAGACTCCGTCGCGATGGGCGCTCAGGCGCAGTGCTTACATATGAGAGCAAAGGCAGAGAAGCAGGGCTGAGCTCCACCCAGCACCCTCGGTCGCTCCGAGCACGTTTGTAGGAGAGAGGGCTGCAGCGAAGACGTGCGAGCGAGCCCACACGAGAGAGGACCGCACTCAGCCTGCTGTGTGTTCGCTCATACCTTTACCTCCTCCTGAATTACGAAGCTGTCGCCGAGGGGGAGAAAGTTTCCCATTAGTCTTCCAGGGCGAGACTCCCGTCAGACCCAAGGTCTGTCCTCTGGCTTGGCTGAGCTTTCCTGTGCGACCGAGCCGTCCTTAGGGCACTTCTAGAAGGAGCTGTAAGTCCAGAATCTAGGGAGAAAGAGAAAAAGAAATGGAACACAAGAAATTAAAAAAAAAAAGAAAGATGATTCAAGAGATTTGGGAGACTGCCTACTCTTCGTGCCCTGACTCCCTGCCACTTGAGGCGACCCCAGCCCCAGCAGGGTTTGCCGTCGACACCCGTGAAACGGCCCGTCGTCGTCTTTGGGAAGAGAGTAGTCAGCCCTTGGCTGCTTCCCTCGCCGTTCCTTGGGAGCCAGTGTGCACAAGTGTAAACTTGACGAGTGAATGAGAAAGAAAGACCGAGGTAGCATCTCGCCGCCGTCTGGCCCAGCCAGCTGAAGACCGAGACACAAGGTCCGCACAGCCGGGACCTCTGGCACAGCCCGGGGGCTCGTCCGGACACGGAAACCGGGAACAGGACCGTTCCGATCGTCGTCATCACCGTTCCCGGGCTCCGCTCAAGCCGGACGCCCAGAAGGACCAGACATCCTGTGCTGGGCGTCCTTAGGTTGGGAGCTCCTGCCCTGATGACATTCTTGTGTCAGTGGTGACGATAACGTGTTGAGCATACCCCAGAATGAGGACTCAGGCGTGCTTACGGTGCACGTGAAGTCTTGCTCGTGAGGCGGAGGTCGGTGCCAAGACTTGGCTCTCTTCGGGCCTCCCCTGTGACACATCTGACCCGCAGGTTTCCCTGTGTCTGACGCAGGACGGCCACTGGGTCACCTCGCGTAAGAAGGGCTGCTTGGATTTTAACCTTATTTGGCGACTCGTACAGGCTGTTATTGTGATCGTTATTCCATTTTTCTTTTACTACATGATTTCAGTGGTTTTTAGTAGTATTCCACTGTCTTGCCAAGCGTTTAATCTCCAAAACGTGAAACATGGTTGAGGGCATCGCAGACCCTAAAGAGAACCTGCAGGGGGTAAAACACATGGAAAGAACGTGGAACAATGCTAATAATCACAATTCAACAACTTTTTCTTGAAATAAAAGAGGATTGGAATCTCTGCATTACAAAGGCGCACTCTGTAGCTCAGTAAACCAACCCAAAGTGGTAAAACCAAGGTATGTAGTCTAAAAATGTTATCAGAATCCCTTCCTTCCTTCCTTCCTCTCCTTCTCTATTAAGATTTTATTTTTAAGCAATACCTACACCCGGTGTGGGGCTCAAACTCACGACCCCCGAGATCAAGAGTCACATGCTCCCCCGACTGAGCCATCCAGGTGCCCCCAAAATATCAGACTTTAAACGCTAGAAAAAAATAATCGTCTCCTAGAGGCTCCATAAAGGAACGCAGTCAGACGTTTTAGGACCATGAGATCTTTTTGGATTCCGACCCCAAAGCTGTATGGTAAACGTGTGTGCTTTAAGTCCCTGAATTCGGGGTCATTTGGCACAGCAGCCCTAGGAAACCAGTACAGCGGCCATGTAATTTTCACTCTCTCTATTTTGGCAAAAGTATCTGTGGAGATTTAAAAACCTACTATTGTTGGGTGCCAGGGTCCTTGTTCCGGCGAATCTAGGGGTCCACGAAGGACGGACGGTCAGGCGAAATGAAGTGAGAGGGCCACGAGAGAGATGGAGTCTGATGACCAAGCAGGCAGCCCTGGCAATTCTGGCATCTCCGCTTTGCTGGTCTCAGTGTCTTTATTTTTAAAGGTAGCGAGTGACGTTACATCAGTGACAAGGCATTCTTTACAACATACATTGTTGTCACAAGACCTGTGTAGTCATTTATAGGTGTATGGTGGCTTTCGTAAGAGCATTTTGTTATTGCCTTTTTATTATAAGGGAGCGTGGGGATGAGAATTACAGAAGGATTTGTGAAATGCTAACCTCAGGGAGGTGCTCAATATTTGCTGCTGAAGATATGTGTAGCTACTTTAGTTTGTACCTTATCTATAAGCAGTGCTTCTAACTTTTGGGCTAGGCTAACCTCCGGGGAAGGTCCCAAGTCTCTTTACAATCGTTCCCATCAGTCTGTTGACCAAATACTGAGAGAAGCTTTACGGAGATGTGCCTTGAGGTTTTATGGTGGGGCTGAGGGGATGATTAACAGAATGCGATACCTGCAGGGAGAATCTAGTTTGGCTCAAGGAGTCTTCGGGCCTAACGCCTACTAATTTCTAGCCAGCTCATAACTGCTATTCTGTATGATCAATTTGTGTAACCTATCCCCAAGAGGCAACTTTGAGGTTACTTCTGGCCAGGTCACTCTCATTCAGATTTTATCCATCAAGACATCGCCCTCCAGGTCCCCTTTTCCATATGCCATAAAACCAAAGAGCATTATATCCCTTAGGCCAATGAGAGCAGTTCAAGAAATCCAGGCCTGAAAGGTTATTTAGAAGGAGGTAAGATCAGGTGCCAGTTTGGCTGGCGGGAGCTTTGCCTCAACCTTTCCCACGCAGGGAGGGGTGTCAGCCTGTGAGCCCAAAACGGCTCCCAACAGCGGGGGCACCTGGCCGGCTCAGTCGGTGGAGCATGTGACTCTTGATCTCGGGGGTCCTGAGTTCAAGTCCCATGATGGGCGTGGAGCCTACTTAAAGAAACAAAATAAAACAAAACGGTACTACTGTCATCTTGTCCTTGAGATGCCATTTTCTAAATGATGATTTTTGAGACACACACAGAGAGAGAGAGAAAGAAAATGAGTCGGGGAGGGACACAAGGAGAGGAAAAGACAGAATCCGAAGCAGGCTCCATGCTCAGCACTGAGCCCAGTGCAGGACCGAGTCTCTGAGCCATGAGAAATCGAGAGTCAGATAGTTAACATACAGACTACAGAGCCAGTCAGGCCCCATCTAAATGCTGATTTATTTTAATTTTAGGTCATAAGACTCCATCGCATGCAAGTTATTCTCCCAAAAACTATGATTGGAAGTAATATTTTATTTTATTTATTTTTTTGGTGTTTATTTATTTTGAGGGGAGGGGAAGGGCAGGGAGAGAGGAAGACAGAATCCGAAGCAGGTTCCACGCTGTCAGCACAGAGTCCGATGCGGGGCTCAGTGTCATGAGTGTTAGATCATGACCTGAGCCAGAATCAAGAGTCGGATGCTTAACCACGTAGACCAAAATTAAGAGTCAGACACTTAACTGTCTGAGCCACCCAGGTGCCCCTCGTCTGTTGTATAGATAAGAACAGATACATCTATAGATAGAGATGTGATTCACGATAGTGCCTCTTAAATAGAAAAATGTATGTTTTATAGAAAACGTGCCAGGCTTGCTTTTTGTGTATGGCAGGGGAGAGGAGATTTGCACCGTTTTTCACCCCCTTGTAGCAGCACCCTCCTTACAGATGCTGAAATCATTCCTGCGTACCTACCCTGTAAGTAACAGCTTCTCAAGAGCATTCCAGAGGGACCAAAGGTATGAGCTGGGAAAAACTCGTGTGTGTGTAACCCAGAAGGAACGAACCACAGCTCCCCCCATCGTGAGGGCCTGCCGTGTAAGTGCCACTGATTAGAAGCATATTGAGATGAATAAATAAAAGGACCTTTTGGAAACATTCTTCCAAACGTGGGGAAGGTAGATGCTCGGTTGGTGGTGTGACAAATAGTCACGTTATGGTGAAGTGAGATAATTAAACGTGTGACATCGACTGTGGCACAGCCTGAATACACAGCATGTTCCTAACTTCTTCTGTTACGTTCAAGCCATGTTGCTGAAGACTTACACAGAAACGCCCAACCCTATAACCCATTTCCTGATTTGCCATAACAGGGCACTCTCCACCGTACCCTATTCGAGTTCTGGTGCCCTAGAGAATTTTCAGGAAAGCATTTTCGTGACGCTCACTGAGGGCAGTGTTTGACAGTGATCCACAATTTTCTAGAATTGGATTTTCTAGAATTTTCTAGACTTTTCCAGAATTGAAAGCATGGTCTGCTGTGGCTGACCTTCGTTTGTGACTCTCACCGAGGGTAGTGTTTGACAGTGATCCACAATTTTCTAGAATTGGATTTCCTAGAATTTTCCAGAATTGAAAGCATGGTCTGCCATGGCTGACCTTCATTTGTGACGCTCACCGAGGGCAGTGTTTGACAGTGATCCACAATTTTCTAAAAATTAGATTGTCTAGAATTTTCTAGAATTTTCCAGAATTGAAAGCATGGTCTGCCGTGGCTGACCTTCATTTGTGACTCTCACTGAGGGCAGTGTTTGACAGTGATCCACAATTTTCTAGAATTGAAAGCATGATCTGCTGCAGCTGACCTTCATTTGTGACTTACTGAGGGCAGTGTTTGACTGCGACCCATAATTTTCTAGAATTGAACTCTAGAATTTCCTAGAATTAAATTACGGAATTTTCTAGAATTGAAAGCTGGTTTGCTGTGGCTGGCCTTCATTTGTAACTCACTGAGGGTAGCGTTTGACAGCGACCCATAGTTTTCTAGAATTGAATTCTAGAGTTTTCTAGAATTGAAAATGTGGTCTGCTGTGGCTGACCTTCATTTGTGACTCACTGAGGGCGGCGTTTGACAGCGACCCATAGTTTTCCAGAATTGAATTCTAGAATTTTCTAGAATTGAAAGCGTGGTCTGCTGTGGCTGACCTTCTCACTGAGGGCAGTGTTTGACAGTGATCCACAATTTTCTAGAATTGGATTTTCTAGAATTTTCTAGAATTTTCCAGAATTGAAAGCATGGTCTGCCGTGGCTGACCTTCATTTGTGACTCTCAATGAGGGCAGTGTTTGACAGTGAGCCGTAATTTTCTAGAATTGAATTTTCTAGAATTGAAAGCGTGGTCTGCTGTGGCTGACCTTCATTTGTGACTCACTGAGGGCAGTGTTTGACAGCAACCCATAGTTTTCCAGAGTTGAATTCTAGAATTTTCTTGAATTGAAAATGTGGTCTGCTGTGGCTGACCTTCATTTGTGACTCACTGAGGGCAGCGTTTGACAGTGACCCATAGTTTTCCAGAATTGAATTCTAGAATTTTCTAGAATTGAAAATGTGGTCTGCTGGGGCTGACCTTCATTTGTGACTCACTGAGGGCAGCGTTTGACAGCGACTCATAGCTTTCTAGAATTGAACTCTAGTATTTCCTAGAATTAAATCACAGAATTTTCTAGAATTGAAAGCGTGGTCTGCCGTGCCTGACCTTCTTTTGTGAGTCTCACTGAGGGTAGTGTTCGACATGTGATCCATAACCTCCAGTAAGAGTCCCCTGGACCTTGGAGCTCTTTTGTACACCATAGGTCACTTTTCTTATGATAGAAATCTCATCTGTGCAGCAGAAGTAAAAGTTGAGGTCTATACTTTAGAGATTCCGAGCCTGGGTTCAAACACCATTTCTCAAATCAAGTGAGTTGTAGCTCTGGGGCTTGTATACACATTACCTCACTCAGTAGAGCAAGCTTTGGCAAACACGTTAACGGTGAAGAGTCAATCAGTATCAAAGTATTTTTTCTGGAGTCCAGTGTCCAAAATCTCCTGGGACGGCCATGGGAAGAATATTCTCTCTCTCCGTCTTTCTCTTTTCTCTCTCTTCTCTCTGTGTCTCTCTTGGCCTCCCGTCTTTTTAAAATACTGCATCTATTTTTGCAAAATCTTTAACCCTCTCAATACTATATTTCATGAACCCTCATTCCGTCAATCCAAGGGAGCAGACATATTATTTCAATAGAAGTTGGAGAAGGAAGGTCCAGAAAGGGTTCAGACTTACACTGCAGTCAGTCAGTCCGCAGGCGTGAGGAGGACACATAGTGGGGAGAGAATGCTGAAGGCAATCACTTGGCTCGTTTTATGAGAAACGTGTAAATTTTGAGAACTGGTTTGGTCTGGTCAGTAGACATAGACGAGATTGAGGAAAGGAAACTATTTGTAGAAAATCATAGCAATAAGTATAAGGCGAGCAACATTATTATTAATCTCAGGGTTTTTTTTAAAGAATATTTTTAATTTTTTTAATGTTTATTTAATTTTTGAGAGACAGAGCATGAGTGGGGGAGGAACAGAGAGAGAGAGAGGGAGACAGAATCTGAAGCAGGCTCCAGGCTCTGAGCTGTCCACACAGAGCCCGACGCGGGACTCGAACCCACAAACTGTGAGATCATGACCTGAGCCGAAGTCGGACACTCAACCGACTGAGCCACCCAGGTGCCCCTCAGGTTTTGAACAAGTAAGCACCTAGCTTTGGGCAGAGATTTCTCACGCTCATCCGAAGACTTCTATCAGATGTAATCAAGTAATACTGTATCCAGTCGACAGCTGAGAAAACAGCCCTCCGAGACTTCCACACCAGTAGTAAGCGGTAGAAGTAGGATCATCACCAGCTCACTTGAACCCAAATCCAGCGTTCCTTTTTATAAATTATAAAACCCATGGAAACCTCCAGAATCTCTGGTCGGGCTTCAGGGAGGTCACAAATGCCTCAAAAGTATACATGCATGTCCATGATTGCGTTTTTCTTGGGGGAAGCTCCTCAGTATTTCAAGTTTCTCAAAAGGTTGTCTGACCCATACCAAGTATCGGAGAGAAAAAAAGCATAGCAAACGAAAACAATACGACTTAAAGAACGGCCGTTTCCCGTCGTTTCTGTTTAAAAAATATGCTCATTGCTCCTGCAGAACAGACCTTCAAAAAAATATTTTTTACACTATTGGCTTATCGATTTTTTATGATGGCAGCGGAAATAATGATCAGGAAAGGTGATAGCGTTTCTTTAGTTACATACAAATAATACATAAGCCGTACGGCATTTCCAGTAGTCAGATAGTAGATAACAATTTGTTTGGATAAAAATCACTGATAACATTCACATCTTTCTCTCCAAACACCAGTCTCTCAGCAAAAAAAAAGGGCTCTCTGGGCTGTGGACTTAGACATGTCCTTCTTGCTCAGTAGGATGTCATTGCGCCGGGTCCTCTCAAAGCTACACCCGTTCAGCGAGCGGCCGAGGGACGCTTTGTAGAGTGCGCCCCCTGGCGTTGGGCAGTGCGGACCAGCCGGCTTCTTGCCGGGGCCCTGGTTCTGGGCGCAAAAAGGGAAGCAGTGGGGTGTAGGGATGGAGCCTGACTCGAGAGGGGCTCAGGAACTCGAAGCTCCGCCCGGACCACGTATCCCACGGACAGTGGACGAGCCCCGGGTCCCAGGACGGGGTCAGTCAGTGAACACGGCATAGGCAGCAGTGAGGCTGCCCGCGAGGACGGGGTGCTGTCCTTCAGTTGGCAGGCGACGCAGTCAGGCCGGGTGCGGTACCTGCCAGGCTCCGAAGAGAAGCTGGGTCCGGAAGCCAAGGGGCAGACAGGAAGGTTCCCGCGGCCCCCCTGGGACACGCCGTGCTGAGGTTTCGGGGGCGGGTCCCCAGGGCGTACACCTTGGCCGGGGACGAGGAAGAGTCCCAGGAAACCGTGACTGCGTCTGCTGCCTGGGCACTTGCGGCCCGTTGTTCCCATCAGGCGAGAGAAGGCGGCGGTGTCATGTTGATGACCGTCTTTATAGAAGACGTGGGGACGCGGTTATGTGCCGAGGGCACGGAGGAAGGGGTGTGTTCCCCGCGTGATTTGCCTTGAGGACAACGGAGGGACACAGCGGCGGCCTTTTAGGAAGGTGGCCCCTTAGGCATCAGGACTCGGGTCGCTGTGGCGTCTGTCCGGAAGCCACCAAGCCAGCACGGGTGCTAGCCTAACACAGGTGCGGTTAAGCCTTCTGCCCTGGATTCCCCCCGCAGGGCGAGAGGCAGCAGGAGCCTACGAGACAGGGTTCCGGAACACACATGGGAGAAAGCGGTGGACTGCGGCAGACACGCGTCACGCCGCCCAGACCCCCCCTTAAGGGCTTGCAGCCCCCCCCCCCCCCGGGGACGCATGAATACGAGAGCGCTCCCTCAGGTGGCTGTCCCTGCACAGTCCCTCGGCCCAAAGGCGTCTCTTCCCAGGGAGCCAACCCCAAAGCATGCTTCAGCTGGGGACAGAAAGCACGCTCATTGTAGTTCCACGCCGGACGGTGCCGGCAGGCGTGTTTGCTGCGGGCTCCTGGGGGTCGGCCACAGCTTTGTCCTGCTGGCATGTGGTTCGGTGAAAGTTCCCGCACCCAACCCTTTTTCCTCCCCCTCCCTTCCCTCCCTCCCTCTCCCTCCCTCCCCCCCTCCCCCTCCCTCCGCCTCCCCTCCCTCCTCCCTCCCTCTCCCCTCCCTCCGCCTCCCCTCCCTCCGCCTCACCCCTCCCCCTCCATTCCTTGTCCCTCCCCCTCCCCTCCTCCCTCCCCCTGCCCTCCCTCTCCCTCCCTCTCCTCCCTCTCCCTCCCCCTCTCCCCTCTCCCCTCTCCCTCCCCCTCTCCTCTCTCTTCCCCCCTCCCTCCTCCCCATCTCCCCCATCTCTCTCCCCCTCCTCCTCCCCATCTCCCTCCCCTTCTCCCCCCTCCTCCCCCTCCTCCTCCCCTTCCTCTCCCCTCCTCCCCACGTGTATTGATCCATAATAAATGCCCTCCTGCAGCACCCATCTCAGGATCTGCTCCCAGGGAACCCACTCTGTGCCACATAGGTTTCCTAAAAACGTGTTTTTAAAATACTTTGAATGATTATTTGCTTCCTTATTGTCCATTTGCTTTCTTAACTATGCCTTCCTTTTCAGAACTTAACTACAGTTTCTCAAAATAGAATAGATTTGTGGAACCGTTTTGTCGGAAAGAAGTAGAATATGTGGGTGGCTCGTCCATGATGTGACTAACCTGTCGTTTTAGGGCAAGAAGAAAGATATGATATATATCATTTATATATATGTATATATATATATATATATATATATATATATATACATATATATAAAGCTTATTTATTTTGACAGAGAGACAGAGTGAGTGGAGGAGGGGCAGAGAGGAAGGGAGACAGACTTCCATGCTGTCAGCATGGAGCCCGACATGGGGCGTGAACCCATGAAACAGTGAGATCACGACCCGAGCCGAAACCGAGAGTCAGACACTTAACCGACCGAGCCACCAGGCGCCCCGACAATGATATAGTTTAATTAGTTATCTGACTGTCGGATTTCTTTCTCATTGGTGAACTTTAGTCTGTATTTTTTATTGCTTTAGAGGTGAGTTGTGTTTACTTATTATGTATGGTTGGCAGACGCCTTGTCTTTGGGGAAATTTTTACAATATGATTTAACAGGGTGTTCCTAAGAAGAAGTTAAAAAGATCTATTTTTGCACATTGTGTGTCATCTGAATTAGGGCTGCATGATATCATTTCCATATGAAATTCCCCGACGGACGTAATGAACTTAAGTACAAGAAAATTCGAGATGGCTGAAAATCTTTACTCGGAAATGGACGCCGTTAGTTGTTCCTGCAGGGGGCGCTGTCCTACAATAAAAAATCACCAGCCTTTCGCTGGTCCTCTTGATGCCGCCCCGTCTTCTCCTTACACATTCAATATTACGCTTCGGTACTCGATGTTTAAAAAATATGCCTTCTGCAGTACGGCAGCAAAACATGTTCGTGGTAATAGTTACCGGCACCTGACCTCGGTCTTTTATTTAAAAAAAAAAAAAAGTTTTGCTGTTGAACATCAGATTCTTAATTTTAGTACATTTTTTTAAAAGGCACCGAAAAAGTAAAAATACCTTAGCTTTCTGGAGCTTATTTCTTCTTCTCCTCCCTCCTCCTCCTCCCTCCTACTCCTCCTCCTCGTCCTCCTCCTCCTCCTCCCTCCTCCTCCTCCCTCCTCCTCCTCCCTCCTCCTCCCTCCTCCTCCCTCCTCCTCCTCCCTCCTCCTCGTCCTCCTCCTCCTCCTCCTCCCTCCTCCTCCCTCCTCCTCCTCCTCCTCCTCCTCCCTCCTCCTCCTCCCTCCTCCTCCTCCTCCCTCCTCCTCCCTCCTCCTCCCTCCTCCTCCTCCTCCTCCTCCTCCTCCTCCCTCCTCCTCCCTCCTCCCTCCTCCTCCCTCCTCCTCCTCCTCCTCCTCCCTCCTCCTCCTCCTCCTCCTCTCCTCCTCCCTCCTCCTCCTCCCTCCTCCTCCCTCCTCCTCCCTCCTCCTCCTCCTCCCTCCTCCTCCTCCTCCTCCTCCTCCTCCCTCCTCCTCCCTCCTCCTCCCTCCTCCTCCCCTCCTCCTCCTCCCTCCTCCTCCTCCTCCCTCCTCCTCCCTCCTCCTCCTCCTCCTCCTCCTCCTCCTCCTCCTCCTCCTCCTCCTCCTCCCTCCTCCTCCCTCCTCCTCCTCCCTCCTCCTCCTCCTCCCTCCTCCTCCTCCCTCCTCCTCCTCCCTCCTCCTCCTCCTCCTCCTCCTCCTCCTCCTCCTCCTCCTCCTCCTCCTCCTCCCTCCTCCTCCCTCCTCCTCCTCCTCCTCCTCCTCCCTCCTCCTCCTCCTCCTCCCTCCTCCTCCCTCCTCCTCCCTCCCTCCTCCTCCCTCCTCCTCCCTCCTCCTCCCTCCTCCTCCCTCCTCCTCCCTCCTCCTCCCTCCTCCTCCCTCCTCCTCCTCCTCCTCCCTCCTCCTCCTCCTCCTCCCTCCTCCTCCTCCTCCTCCCTCCTCCCCCCTCCTCCTCCCTCCTCCCCCCTCCTCCTCCCTCCTCCCCCCTCCTCCTCCTCCTCCTCCCTCCTCCTCCCTCCTCCTCCTCCTCCTCCCTCCTCTCCTCCTCCCTCCTTCTCCTCCTCCCTCCTTTTCCTCCTCCCTCCTCCTCCTCCCTCCTCCCTCCTCCTCCTCCTCCTCCCTCCTCCTCCTCCCTCGTCTTCCTCCTTTTCTTCTTTTTCTTCTTCTTCTTGTTAACCATCATCATCACCATCACCCTCACCCTCTTCATGTTTACAAAGCCGCTCTGCCAGGAGGTTGTGGGCTCGTCGCGGATGTGGCTGCCGTGTTAGGCTGCAGGTAGGGAACCGGGGGACGAGGCCTGAAACACAGTGTGGTCCGTGTTGACAGACCCACCCCAGCCCCTGGTGACGGGCCTTCGGGCTTCTGTCGGGTCAGCTGGCACAGGACCGGCCTTGGCATACGCTTCGTTGCAGCACCTCACGGGTTAGGGACTTCAGTCCTGTGCCCGAGACCGTCGGAGCCTGTCCCCTGGGGAGACCCAAAGCTGCAGTGTTGTTGGAAGAGCGAATGTCGCCCTGAAGGGAGGGAGAACGCCTGCGGGCTCGTCTCCTGGGCTGGGACTCGGGCGCACATGTGGTTTGGCCTCCCTCCTTGGACCGGAGGCGTTCGGCGTGCGCAGGTCTCAGTGCTGGGTGGGGGCGTTGGGGACGCGGCCCAGATTCCCCGCGTGGAGGCAGGGCTGGGGGACACAGGCCGCGCGCAGCAGCCCGGCGGCAGGCACCTGGGGCTTTGTGCCGCACGCGCCCTCACCAGCGGACGCGCGTGCCAGCCCACGTCCACGCCGAGGCCCGAGCGCACCTCGCCGCCCGCCCCGAGCTCCGCAGCTGGGTGCGGCTGCTGGCTGGTTCCACGTCTCCCCGGCGGCGGTTTCATGGAAGCCGCGCTCCGGGACTCCACGATGTGGTCTCTGCTTGGCCTTGCACGTGCTCGCCCAGCCCCGTTCTGCAGTGTAGACGGATGACACGACTGAACTTGGGACAGAGCGGGTCCTCCTGACCCTTGTGACGACCAAACCTTCCAGGGGCGCTTCTAACTCGGTTTGCTCCCGCCGCCCCCCGCCAGCATGTTTGAGGTGTAATGGACGAAACCGGGGGATGACCGGGGGCGGCCACTGGATGGCGTGAGGCACCGTACATCGTGAAGGCGTTCCCGTGGGGCTAACACAACCCTTACCTCCCGTGTGTACCTGTGTCCGCGTGCGTGTGACCGACCGTTTACTCTCCGCTCTGGGCGTGTTTCTCATGCTGTACGTACCTTGCCTCCAGTCTGATGCATCTTGTAACGGAAGCTTCTACCTTCAGCCCGTGCCCCCACTCGGAGCCCCTCCCAGCCGCTTCTCTGCTGCTTGCCTTGTTTTGTTTCTTTAGATTCAACACGTAAGCGAGACTATGGCGTATTCGTCTTCATCTGTCCGGCTTATTTCCTTCCCTTCATGCCCTTCAAGTCCACCCACGCCTGCAGAAACGGCAGGACCCCTTCGCCGCTAAGGGCGGATAACATTTCTATCTGCACGTGATTTGGCGTTGGCGCGTTTCAGGTTCCCAGGAGGGGATCTGTTGTGGGCTGTGCAGTGTGTTGGTTTATATTTGTTCTTTGTTTACCCTTCTGGTGTTAAACTCTGGCCTCCGGTTGTTAAGGAGGTTCATTTTTTTTTCCAAGTAATTCTCTGCATAACAATTTATTTTTTTAAAGGTTTTATTTTTTTGAGAGAGAGAGAGAGAGTGTGTGTGTACAAGCAGGGGAGGGGCAGTGAGGGAGAGACAGAATCCGAAGCAGGCTCTGCAGTGTCAGCACAGAGCCCCACGTAGGGCTGCAGTGCACAAACGGCGAGATCGTGGCCTCAGCCAAGATCAAGAGTCAGACTCCAGGGGTGTCTGGGTGGCTCAGTCGGTTGAGTGTCCGACTTCGGTCAGGTCATGATCTCGCGGTTCCTGAGTTCGAGCCCCGCGTCGGGCTCTGTGCTGACAGCTCACAGCCTGGAGCCTGCTTCGGATTCTGTGTCTCCCTCTCTGTGCCCCTCCCCAGGTCATGCTCTGTCTCTGTCTCTCTCTCAAAAATAAACATTAAAAAAATTTTTTAAAAATAAATAAATAAAAGAGACTCCTAACCAGCGGAGCTGCCCAGGCGGCCCTCTCCATACAACAGTTTAAGGAGTGTTTTCAAACTCCGGGTGCACACATGCAGTGGGCGGGTATGCTGAGGAGGACAAAGCTGGGTTCTGTCATAAGACTGTGTAGCGGTTCAGTGCCTACGGACACACTGATGTGGGGATGCCCCGCACATCCTGCCTTCTAGAAGGTCTGGATCATAAGAGTCCAGGTTGCGTTTACTGTGGACGTGACGCCGTCTACGCCGAGCAAGCTCGCCGTTTGGATACGAGTTCCTCTGGGGGTTCCTGTTTGCGCCGTTTCAAGACTCCTTGGGACGTGACCTTAAAACGCCCCTGGCAATAGCACGTCCGTTCGGACTCTGTTCTCCCCTTGGCTCAGCGCGCTCTGGGCTATAAAGACAAACCCTCGACCGCATCTCCGTGTCACTCGGGGCGCGTTCCACGAGCAGGCCGGGCAGCACACCCCGCACCCTCGTTCGTGGCCCGCGAAAGGACAGTGCGTCTCGTGCTCGATGGGGACCGCTTCCCCGTACGGCCTTTCACTGGGACGTGCGAAGGTTTGAAATAGTCACCGTGCGTGGGGCGCGTCCATTCAGAGTGTGACAGAAGCACCGACAGCACGCGGCGGGAGGGCGTCTGCGTTCAGGGTTACGAGGCAGCGGCTTCCCAAGTACAGGCCCTCACGCGACGGCTTCCCTCCCGTATAAAAAGGAACTGGCGAGACGAGACGTGCCGTGATGGTCCAGGAAGCCCCTCTTCCCAGCGCCTGACGTGCTCTGAGGGGGACTCTCCACGCGGCCCGCACGGCGCTCTCCGGCTCGCACGGTCGGCGGGACGGTTGGGGCCAGTGGGGTCCTTCCCCCGGCTCCCGGGCCCCGTGCGAACTCTGCTCCTCGGGCGACAGGAGCCGCACGTCGGCGAGGGGACCGAGGTGCCCGGTTCCCAGCACCTGTGAGTGGCCGAGGCCCTCTCCCGACTCCCAAGCACTCGTTGCCGAGGGTGTTTGATTAAGGTGGTCCCTCCCTGAATGTAAGACTCTTATGTTTTAAACGAGGCGAATCTATTCCCGATGCTGGCGCACAAAACAACCAGGGTTAGAGTCTGTAATAAAACAAGTCTCTCGGGCGCCGGGGTGGGTCAGGCGGTGAAGCCTCCGACTCTTGATTTTGGTGTAGGTCACGATCTCACAGTGCATGGGTTCGAGCCCCACCTCGGGCTCTGTGTGACGGCAAGAGCTGACTTGGGATTCTCTTTCTCTCTCTCTCTCTCTCTCTCTCTCTCTGTGCCCCTCCCCTGCTCATGTAAGCACTCTCTCTTTCAAAATAAATAAACATTAAAAAAAAAAATTCTATCAGAGTTTTGCAGATGCGAATATCAGTTCCCCTTGACAGACACCCCTCTCATATCTAGAACGTAGAGGGGCTCAGTTGGTTAAGCGTCCGACTTCGGCTCAGGTCGTGATCTCGCGGTTTGTGGGTTCGAGTCCTGCGTCAGGGTCTGTGCTGACAGCTCACAGCTTGGAGCCTGCTTCCGATTCTGTGTCTCCCTCTTTCTTTCCCTGTCCCTCCCCAATTCATGTTCTGTCTCTCTCTCTCTCTCTCTCTGTCAAAAATAAAAACATTAAAAAATTAAAAAAAAATTTTAAAGTATTTCTGCAGATATGTTTTTGCAGTATAAAATATTGACATGTATATAATACATGGAAATAGGTGCTGTAGGAATATGGCCTACTATTTGTTAAATTTCATCAGAGTTTAGATTCGGAATCACCCTTTTTTGTGTCAGTTAAGCAAGTCATCTCTGAAGAGACGTTGGTCGAACTTCTCGTCAAGTTCATGGGTGAATTGTGTGGAACTGTAATGATCCCAGTGGTGGTAATGGCTCTTCCGACCGGTCAACAGACCAGCCATTGCTGGTAAGAATTCAGGGGGGAGTATTTTTTTATATTTACCCATCTCGAGAGAAGGACAGAGAGAGAGCGTCCCAGGCGGGCTCCTCACGGTCCGTGCAGAGCCCGATGTGGGGCTTGAACTCCCAACCCCTGAGGTCGTCACCCGAGCCGAAATCGGAGTCGGACACTTAACGGACTGGGCCTCCCAGGAGCCCTGGGAGTCGTGTTCCCCCAAACCAGCGCACTGTTGGTCGTGACCTGCTATAACTGCTTCTCAGGGTGCCAACTTTCTAGTTTTTTCCGTCCTCTGCTGTCAGATTGCCACCGCGAGTATTGAATTGCAGACAACTGCGAATGACTTGAAACGGGCGTGTATTAAACTGCAGAAAGCCTCTGTTTGGCAAAGTGTTCTGACTGCATTGTGTGCTAGGGAGGAGTCGGGGAGCAAATGCTTTCACCCAGACTTACCGAGCGCTCGGGGAGGTGGGAAGAAAGCCCAGGCAACCGCAGGTGCTCCCCGCGGGCTGCCGACGTGGGCTTGCCCAGTATGCAAGTATTTGTTTTATTGCCGCCGTTGAAATACTTTTACACATATGTTCTGGCGGAGCAAGCCTTCGTTTTGGGAACGTTTGCTTGGCTTTTAGGGTTGCTGCCGTTCAGTTGTTTGCTCAGTAAAGGACAAAAGTATTTGGGAAATGCTTTTCAAGGTAGCTGTCATCTAATGCCTTTTTCATTGCCTTCAAGAAGAAATGTTTGGGGTCGTGTGAGAGTTAAAATGGTTCAGGAATCAAAGACATACCCGAGGAAGTCCGAATAAGCCACGCATTGTTAGGCGGAGATGACCACTCTGGGCAGCGGGCGGAGGGTTCAGAATCTTTAAACAGAAAATACGAGAAACCTGAAGATCACAACGGAAGGAAAAGCACACGCAGATAGCAGGCTGAGGGACGTTAGCGCCCCAGGAACTTGGAGGGAGTGAGGAGCATCGCTGGGTCCCAGTTTTCCCTTTTCCCCCCTTCCCGTCCACGGGCCTATCTGTCTCGTGACCAGAAGCGGCCGTGGGAAGTTAGGAGATCAGAGTATGATGTGGGCTTTGGGTGGGTGTGGGTAGAACTTTCCAGAAAACGAGATTTAAGAACAAAGGACCCCATGTCCTGCTGGCAAGAAAAAGTCAAGTTCATCATGAGATTCCAGGAAAAAGGGGAAAAAAGGAGATTCAGCAACCGATAGCGATGCAGACAGTCGGAGCTGCGGGAGGGGCGGTGGCCCGGAGCCCGGTGGGCGGGGGACAGCGGCCTCGGCAGGCGCCCCGCGGACACGAAGACGGATTCTCCACGACACACACCGGGCGGCTTTGTGTTTGTAACCGCAGGTTTGTTTCCGCGCGTGCGTGATTTCTCCGGCGATGGAATCCACGCACGTGGAGGGAACAGCTCAGCACAACCAAGACCCCGAGAGAAGTACTGCACCTCGGCCACAGAGACGTGCACAGAAATAAGAGGAGTCGAATTAATACTGTACATTCCTAGTGCGATTGCGTCAGAAACAGTTGCCAGGTCACCTCCCACCCACAGCACCGCAGCCTCCGTGTTTAGAGTGCGACGGAAGGAACGCGTATTATATCCGACCTGCGACCTGTGGATTTTAGGAGCTTTGTTTAAAAGGCTGATGGGGCGCCTGCGTGGCTCGGTCGGTTAAGTGTCTGACTTCGGCTCAGGTCATGATCTCGCGGTTTGTGGGTTCGAGCCCCACATCAGGCTCTGTGCTGACAGCTCGGAGCCTGGAGCCTGCTTCAGATTCTGTGTCTCCCTCTCTCTCTGACTCTCCTCTGCTCGTACTCTGTCTCTCTCTCTATCGCTCACAAAAATAAACATTAAAAAAAATTAAAAAAAAAAGAAAGGGTGATATGTAATACTTCCACTTCCGGAAGCTTCCCTCTTATTACCTTGAGAGACGTGGACGTAGTTAGTAATTTTTGGTTCCAAACCAAAGTGCTCTGACCTCCCTTTGCCGCCTTCGTCTGCGAGGGTCCCCTGCCTGTCACCTCCTCTCCTCTGTGCCGCTTTGACCCCACGTCTTCTCTGGATGCCTTGACCGCAGGCTCCTCCTCGTCTCTTCCGGCTGCACCGGATGGGCCACCTCAGGTCCCTGCTGCGTGGCCTCCTGACGGTTTCAGGTGGTTGACACGCTCCCCTAGCCGAGTGACCCTCCCTGCCCGCGTCCAGGACCTTCTCGTGGTCCGTCACCGTTCCCGTGACCCCCCGAAACGCACGGCCGTGTGTCAGGGGATTTGCGGGAGAGACGAGAGGGGATCCGAAGTCACGTTCCGTCGCCGAAGCGAGCGGCTGCGTGACGAGGGAGAGGCTCGGGAGAGAAGAGGTGAGGCGGGCCGTCTCCATCCCGGAGGGAAAAGTAATTAATAGCGATGGGGGGGTTGCACCAGCTGAGCTCCGAGGCTCTGACGCTCCCCGTTTGCACAGACAGGTCTGTGACGTGGGCTGAAGCTCTGTTTCCAGTCCCTTACCCCCGCCCTCCGTTTAGGTAAAGGCAACGCTGCCAGGCTGCAGACGGTGCGTGCACAGTCATGCGCTGGAACCAGCTACCGCCAGACTTCCGGCTGATGGAATTGGCTTCCTCTTCACGGGGCAATAAAACATCCTTCTAGAAATGCACAGAGAAGGCTTTCTGTACTTCTTTTTTTCCCTTTAATCTCTTGATGAAGCTGCCTTCTCTGTGTGGGACTGGACAGACGTCTTTGCTTTACAGTCCTTGTCAGTGCCTTTCCCCCCTCCAGATGTATCATTTTATGCCCGTCAAGGCAGGCCGTGACCGCGAATAGAAGACATTCCTTGTGTTCCTTCTCATGCAGCTCAGAAGAGGCACTACCAGCTTACGTTCAAAGGGACTTCCATTTCTTTCTGGCGGAGAGGGGAAGATCCTCTAGGGGTTACCACCAGGGTCGTCTCTCGTGAACACCGGTGTGCGTGATCACTCTCCTGGTATTTTTCCATTTCCCGAGGCCTTTGGCAGCCCCTTACACGTGGATACTGCTCAGGAAAAATGTCCGAAATGAGCTAAACCGAGATTAAATTGCTTTCTGTAAAGCACACCGCAGAGCCAGGATTTCAGGTCTGAGAGAACGGGCAGCGTCTGTCATCACGCGGATACGTATTTCTAATAAAGTCTCCGCTCTTGAGGGATTGGTCTCCCCTCCAAGCCTCCTGTTCGCCCTCCTGCCCTCCTGCATGGTGTGGGAGAAGTTGAGAAGGCCTGTCAACACCGTGTCATTGGGGACATCGATGCATTCTCCCCACCCTGAAATGTTATACGTGGCCGCAGCAGTGATGCAGCCCGCGCCGTCCCGGGGCGTTTGAAACCCGAGGTCCGAGCTCTCCAGTGCAGCGCTGATACCATCACAGCGTTGTCGGCGCGTCCCTTCCACCCCGGCCGTGCTCGCACCCCCGCCCCCGACACCACCGCTGCCTGTTTCTCGGGTGAATGAGAACGACTTCATTCTCACCAATACCTTTCTGCAAGTAGGACACAGACAGCTCAAGGTTTAAGCTAAGTTTAACTCCTCCAATATGCTGGAATGTTCTGGCCATTCTGATATCTAGCTATGCCGAACAATGGATTGTGGCACTTACGATTTTTAAAAAACATCTTTGCTGTTGCTATCATTTCTCATTAAATAAGCAAATAAAAATGTGTGAGCTTAACGTGTTCTGTTTCTTAAGTTTTCCACAGCCGAATTTCCTTTAATTCTTTCTACAGAAATCCTTACAGCTAAATTCGTATTAACCGGGCTGATAAAAAGTCGTCTGTATTTTTTGCTGAAGGAATGTTGCTTTCTGTGTGTTACTAGAAATATCTCACTTGCAAATATTAATCCCGCAAAGATAGACACAGCTGTAGGTGAAGGACTTGCAGGGCGGGGGAAGGGCCTGAGATGGGAGCAAGCTGTGTTTCAGATGGTCCCAAGCAGCAGAGAGCGTCCGTTATTGCCGGGGTGGGGGTTGTCCCCCGGCACCGTGATGCATGGAAGTGTTGTGCTCAAGAGAGAGGTGCCCACCCGACACCTTTTCAGCCACCCACTGGAGAAAGTTGTGTGATTCTCCAAAGCTAAAACCCAACTTATTATGCATAGAAACCCAAGACAATCTTTTTGTATATTTTTTTAAGATTTTAGTTTTTAAATTTATTCATTTCGGGGCGCCTGGGTGGCTCAGTCGGTTGGACGGCCGACTTCGGCTCAGGTCATGATCTCGCGGTCTGTGGGTTCGAGCCCCGCGTCGGGCTCTGTGCCGATGGCTCAGAGCCTGGAGCCTGCTTCAGATTCTGTGTCTCCCTCTCTCTCTGCCCTTCTTCTGCTCACGCTCTGTCTCTATGTCTCTCAAAAATAAATAAACATTTAAAAAAATTTTAATTTATTCATTTAATTGAGCAGTCTCCACGCCCAGTGTGGGGCTTGAGCTCACAACCCTTGTATCAAGAGTTGCATTCTCTACTGACTGAGACAGCCAGGCACCCCTAAAGATTTTATTGTTTTTTAAGTTGTTTATTGGGGCGACAGAGAGAGGAACAGAGAGAGAATCTCAGGCAGGCTCCTCTCTGTCAGCACAGAGCCCAATGCAAGGCTTCCACCCACGAACTATGAGATCACGACCTGACGTGAAATCAGGAGTTGGATGCTTAACCAACCGAGCCACCCAGATGCCCCTGAAGATTTTATTTTATTTTAAAAAAGACTTTTTTTTAAACGTTTATTTACGTCGCTACTGCTTCCGAAAACTTGTTCTTTGTTCGCTGAAAATCTTAGAACCTGTTTTCTGTAGGAGGTTGACCACTGACCTTGGAGATAATCGATTTTTAATGACCTCACTGATTTTGAGTTTAACTCAAGCTAAGCAGTGTTTTTTTGTTGTTTGTTTTTGTGGTAAAATATATGCTTTCAATAGAAGTATGTGCATTTAAAAAGTAAATGGAAATAAAATGCAGAATCATATGTGTAGGCAACAACAAATGAGGAAAATGAAATTAAAAAAAGAATTTCCTGGCCAGCGGCAAAGCCACCGCGACCGGTCAGGTCTTCCTTGATTGATCCATCCATCCATCTTTAATTAATTAAAATGTTCCGGTGAGAGACCACATATCGATTACAAGAGAGGGCCAGGAATTGGGTTAGATTCTGAAATCTAAATAGAAAAGCAAGATATTCTGTCTTAAGATCCGTTGTTCTACAGGTGGTCCCTCAGAGGGGTGTCTGTAGATCGCATGGATTCCCTCAGCAGAGTTTGGAGGTCACCATGTAATCCCACAAAACGGCATCTCCTCAGTCTTCTCCAAACATGAGGGTTGCAAGGGTTAATCCACTCACTTGCTCAGGTGTGGACTTGACCAGTGATGGTAACTGGAAAAGGCAAAAAACAGCCCTTTTTTGTGTCCTGCGCAACCAGCTTTCACTACTAGGCACAGCCCCTGAGAGGCGTGTGACCCGGAGAAGCTGGGGGCCCCTAAGTGCCCGTGGGAACAGTGTGTTAACAGTGCGTAGCTGACACGCGGGAGACCCGCGTGAAGACCAGGCCCGAGGCTGCCGTGCGAGGCAGACCCTGACGGCAGCGATGAGGGCTCAGCCTCTGGGAGAGCCTGGTGCCGCCTGCTGGAAGAGAAGCTTGTTTTCCTGTGCAGCGGACACGGCACGGCAGCGGGCCGGAGAAGAAGCGTGGGGCTGTGTGCTCTGGGGGGAAAAGGAGCTGACAGCTGCAGACGAGTTACAGGGGAGCCAAGGTACTTTCGTGCTGGGGGTGCCTCAGAGCTCCAGGAAGCCATGGTCAGAATCCCCGGCCTTGGCAGTGCTTTCATTAAACACGCTTCTGCGTTACCTGAGGATTGTCTTCTTGAGAGTAAAAGCATATGCCTGTAATATATTTCTGTTTCTTTTAGGGCCTCGAGAAGACATGAAGGCCTCCTTGTATCTCCCAGATAGAATAGCAAGTAAATCCTCGTGTAGCCTGTCGATAAGTTAATATATTTTAGAAAATTCGGTTTTCAGAGGAAAGCTTTCACGGATTTGTACAAACTCCTGTTCAGCGCGTCCCTGCTCAGCCTGGTTGTTAGGAAACACTTGCCTGATTCTGACTGGCGTTTGCAGGGCTGCCTGGGGCGAGCTTCTGCACTCATTCAAATCATGATTGGGGGACTCTTGCGATTACTCTCTCAAGTGTTATTTCTAGAAGACATTTCGTGTTTTTTTATATAGCAAAAATTGAATTAACTGTCACATTAATTTGCCATATGTACCAGCCTTTCTTTGCTTGAAATGACTATTGTAAAGCCAAGTCACGGGGATGAAAGTGCAGCAGAGGGAGTATAGTCCCTAATACGGGAACAGTGTGGGATGCTGACGGGTGGTGCGCACTTGGCTTGGGGAGCTCAGAGTAACCTACGGAACTGTGGAGTCACTGCGTTGTACACTGGAGACTAACAGAACATTGCGTGTCAACTAAACCTCAGTAAAATAAGTAAATTAGAAAAATTAAAAACCCACTATAAAAGATTTCATACATGAGGGTAGCATGAAAGAGCAGAGAATCCAGAAATGATGGAAGGAAGAGCAGCACTGAATGTTAAACAATTACTCAGTAAGTCTGGAGAAGGACGTGCATGAGTTTGGCGTGCAAATCCAGGGTGTGTGCCAACGTAACCTCCGTGTCTCGCTCAGGGACGCAGTCTGTTAACGCCGTGGGTCGTCAGGATGTAACCCGGAGACGAGAAGAACGGCTCTTAAAGGCAACAGTCCTCCTGTCCAGTGAGCTCGGTTGTAATCTCCGCCGCCGCCATTTTGGATGGTCACCCAGCTGCCTCACGCGCTGCCCGCTTGGCGCCAAGCCCTCCCGTACCATCGTCAGGTGGGAAGATCTTCCGTTAACGCTTCTGGGGAACATACACAAATTTGTCCCATCGGATGAGCATTCATTTAAATATTTGTGAGGTAAATTAATTTGGGAATATTCTACATTTTCAAGGCTGACCTCAACATTACAAAAATAAAAATTATGATGTGTTTAATAGGGTGCCTTTTAATCAGGTGTTTAGTATTGCCTTTGGCTTCGTGAAACTTGGAATTTTTATGGTCGTTGTTTCGGTAGGAAATTTCAAGGGAATCATTTTATGGTCTGTATTTTAGTCCTTACTCATAGCTTGGCTTCTGAGTGTGTAACGTCTACTTACCTTTAACTCTGTGAATTAAGTTCAAATGTTTTCAAAACCCTCTTTGTGTTCTAGTTGTTTCTGGCTTCAGGAGGTTAGGGCAAAGCCAAGCAGAAAGGAATGGCGAGTCTTCAGTGAAAATCAGAAAGTATTGGATTCGCCAGATGCTTCCCCTGGGAATCACTGTTATATTTGCCAGGCGTGGAACAAAATTCAGCGGTCCCGTAACACACCTCGTTTTCATCACCCGATTACGGGTTCAGCATGGACCGGGTGCATTGGAAGACGGGAGATGTCTACATGGGAGAGTCTCCCGCGTCTGCATCTTCAGGGAGCTGTCGGAGCAGCAGGTCCGCCAGGTTCATGAGCGGGGAAGTCACGGGTACTCGTGGTCCGTGAAGCCCTTGTAATCGTTCTGCACGACCGCAGTAGGAAGGTGGGAGGAAGGTAGAAGGAGAGCACTCACACCAATATTTTACCATTAGTTTTTGGGAATTTTGGTCTCCGAGGAATAAAGATTGCAGAACGTTGTACTTGGAAAGGACTTAGCTTTCCGAATCCAAACATCTGCTCGATTCATAGAAACCCCCCCCCCCCAAACCGCTATGAACTAAAGACTGAGGAAATCAGTACCTTCTGAGACGACCTTTGTCATGTCGGAAGAGACTTAAAGTCCCTGCTGGTTCCCAAACAAAAGCTCTCTCTGCCTTGTTTCTTGTGCTGTCCTTCCCGGCAACACTGACTAGGGTGAAGTTTTCCAAAGGAAGCAGTTTCTGGAATCTGAGATGTTTGCCCCATTTTTCCAGCCCGTCTTCCCGATCAGGGGTTCCGGTGCTGTCCCTATTAGACTCAGCCTTGGGACCATCTGTCCAGCTTGCCAGCGCCCACACCCAACGGCTCGGGTCCGAGAACCGCACCCTTGGGGAAGTGTGAAGAGGGGGGTGGACGGGGGCTGTCCTGCGTTTCTCTGTGTGTTCACGGCCCCAACTAATGAAGCGGGAATTGCGTTAGCTTTTGAGACAGTAATTACACTGTCGATTTAGATTGAACTTACTGCCAAGTGGATTTTTTAAGTAGTTTTATATACTACTTTATGTTTAATATTTATGGATTTGTTTCGCTAATCATAGATTCAAGGCTTTATTTATTTCACCGTTATGTTAATATATGGAGTAAAATCATGCCTATTCAAATCAGATAAAAATGTATGAAAATATTACGGTGTTGCAGGATTGGGGATAGACTTCTGTATCCTTTGTAACAACGTCGATACAGTATTTGTGTCCTTGCATCACAAAGAAACCGTGTTGGTCTCAAGAGCTCATTCCAGACCGTTGACTTTGGATTCTCTCTTCTACCGCATTGACTGCTGAAGTCCCATCCTTTGGAACACCTCTGTTCTCATCCGGGTAACTGTGAGGACGGACCGCACGGAGGAGCGGACCCGTGGCTTACTAGGCTGCACTTGCTGTCCAGTCCTCATCAACCAGAGCAGTGACCTGTTAGTTTAGTCCTTGCTTGGAGTCATTCAATGCCTCTCACGAGGAATTAATATTTTCACCATGAGTTCAAGGACTGATACTGCTCAGGAACACATTTGGCATATCCGTAAAATGGTTACTGTAAAAAAAAAAAAATATGGTGGCGGCTAAAAGGTGCTAACAGAACTATTTCAGCCCCGCTCATCTGAGGGCGGGAAACGGGACCTCTGCCAAGACTGTGCCCAGGAAAGTGCTCACAGCTTGTTTAAATCTGTTTCCAGATGTCGGGAGTTCTGGGACTTGTTTCTAATGTGGATCCCAAGGAAATTTCTGGAAAGGTCTGTGGCTTCAGGACGTGAATAGATTTTTAAAGAAATTTCTGGAAAGTTTTGTGGCTTAGGGGTGTGAATAGGTTCTTTTTCTTTTTTTTTTTTTTTAATAGGATTTGTTTTCTTTTCCTCTTTCTTGCTTTTTTTAAAAGTAGGCTTCATGCCCACTGTAGAGTCCAGTGCGAGACTTGAACTCACGACCTTGAGATCAGGACCTGAGCTGAGATCAAGAGTGGGATGCTTATATGTGGACTTGAGAAACTTAACAGAAGACCATGGGGGAGGGGAAGGGAGAAAAAAAGTTACAGAAAGGAAGGGGCATAAACCATAAGAGACTCTTAAATACTGAGAACAAACTGAGGGTTCATGGGGGGTGGGGAAGAGGGGAGAGTGGGTGATGGGCACAGAGGAGGGCGCTTGTCGGGATGGGCACTGGGTGTGGTATGGAAGCCAATGTGACTATAAATTATATTTAAAAAAAAAAAGAGCAGGTACTTAACCAGCTGAGACATCGAGGTGTCTCTGGGTGTGACTAGATTCTTAAAGGAATTTCTGGAAAAGTCTGTGGCCTAAGAGTGTGAGTCTTGTGTATGCATATTTCTTTATATTTTGAGGTGCTAACGCAGTGAACGTGGGATTTTTGAGACCGTGGGTGGCGTACACGTTGTTTCTTTCTTCTTTGCTTGTAAGCGTCGAGCCCATTTTCTTGTTCCCGTCACAGCCTGAGGGCACATGCAGTCATACCTCATTTACTTGAAAACCTTCCTTCCTCCTCCCAGCTCTCCTTCTCGGGTTTTCTTCGTGTGTTTTCCCTTTCCGTCTTGCCTGCCTCCTCTTTCAGTGTCCCTCGTTCATGATTTATGTTCTTGGGCACGACCCGGGATTCGTGGCGGTGAGGGTCTCTAGCACGCTGAGCCGGGGACTGGTTGGGAAATGGCCACGTAGCAAGAGGCCGGGCCCGGAAGAAGGGTGATGGGTGCGGGCCGCGGCTGCTGTGGAGAGCGGGCCGGAGCAGCGGCTGCACCGCCTGCCGGGGAGATGGCGTGTGAGCGAGGAGCGAGTGGCGGCCCCGTCTGGACCCCAGTGCCTCCCGAGCCCTGCGCCGAGCGTGGGGCTGGCCCCGTGTCCGGGCCCGCCTCTGAAGCCCGCCCTGCAGGGCCTCCGACCCCACGGCTGTTTGCTCCCCGTCCAGGTCCCTCCATCCTCTGAGCGGATTGCAGTCCTCACGACCCAGTTAGACTTGCTGCGGCGGGTAACTTACTGGAACTCCTGTGTAGCATTTAAATCTCTCCTTTCAGCGCCACACACGTGCCTCCTGGATGAGGGAATGTGGGGGCGCCTGGGTGGCTCAGCAGGTGAAGCATCCGACTCTTGATTTCGGCTCAGGTCACCATCCCAGGGTCGTGGGCTGCAGCCCCATGTGTGGCTGCACGCAGAGCAGAATCTCGGTCGCGTTTCTCGGTCCCTTTCCCTCTGCCGCTCTCCCCGCCACGCGCACTCTCTCTCTATGAGAAAGGAATGTGCAGCTGAGCCGAACAGTTTGTTGCTGCTCACGAGCACTGCGTCCGAGAGCGGCCCCGAGTGGTCCGTCACCCCTGCACGTGCAGAATTTAATGGGGAGATTGCAGATGGTGCGGTAAGTACAACAAGCAAAAATATACGAGCAAAACGGTCTTTCTAGGCTGTTCTTCGCTGCCCAGATGCTGGCTACCTCAATTCCTGCCGATGGATTCCGGTGATGTTTGAGATAGGATTGTTTGGAGAAGCCTTTCAAATATACTTTCCCTTGCTTAAATACACGTCAAACATCTGAACCCAGGAAGAGAGCAGATGTGGGGGAAGGATGCCTCCCGTCCAGCATCCTTTCGACGGGCACCTTGGATGGAAGCGATCGAATCAGTACGTAGCCTCTCCGCACTGCCAGAAGTTACCGAAGGCACCAGCACACAGGCAGTTTACCACCTAAGGCCGAGCTGAACCGAGGGGTTTGGTGTGAAATGATTTAAAAATGTGGGTTTTGCACACAGGCAAGCCTGCCGTACACGCCAGAAGACTTAGGTTCAGTGAATACGAGTTCAGCGCCCAAGGCCCCAAGCGTCGGTAATATAAACCAGCCCGTGTGTAATAAGCCCGCACAGTCACACTCAATAAAAGGTGTTTCTGAGATTTAAGAATCTCGAAAAGTGTTACTATTCATTTTTACGAACACTAGCAAGACAGCTTCTGCCAAAAAAAGTTTCCAGTAGAGAGTTCGGCATCTGATTGATTGTTGGCTTTGGCACAAATGTTTGTTCATCATCTAAAGTGTCCCAGCATCCTTCACAGATGGTCCCCCTTTCTTGGTTCGGTACAGAATTTCGTTCTGGAATTTGTTTTTGGTCTTGGGTAACAAAGAATTGCGTTAATTAGTTTCAAACAGTGGCAGCCAAGAGGCTATCAACGTTACATGCATCCGTTAGATGCCATGACCCTCTGGGCAAAATTGTGATTCATATTCCTGACCATACAAGGTTTTCCTCCTTCGTCTTTCTTTCTTTCTTTCTTTCTTTCTTTCTTTCTTTCTTTCTTTCTTTCTTTCTTTTTTTCTTTCTTTCTATTTTTCTTTCTTTCTTTATTTCTTTCTCTCTCTTTCTCTCTCTCTCTCTCTTTCTTCCTTCCTCCCTCCCTCCCTCCCTTTCTTTCCTTTCTTTTTTTCTTTCTTTCCTTCGTTTCCTTTCCTTTCCCTTTCTTTCTCTTTCTTTCTTTCTTTTTCTTTCTTTTTCTCTTTCTTTCTTTCTTTCTTTCTTTCTTCCCTTCCCTTCCCTTCTTTCTTTTTTCTTTCTTTCTCTTCCTTCCTCCCTGCCTCCCTCCCTCCTAACCCTACCTCTCTGCTTCCCTTCCTCCCTCCCTCCCTTCCTCCCTCTCGTTCGTTCGTTCGTTTGTTCTTTCTTTCTTTCTTTCTCAAATTTTTATTTAAATTCTAGTCAGTTAACATATAGTGTCATCTTGGTTTCGCCGAGTTTTTATTTCTGACTGTTGGGTGTGGCGTGGCTTGAGGCTCTCTGTTGCTTCAGTTTCGCCAATAACACGTACCTGTGTGGTGAGGTTTTATTCAGTTTAGAATGCAGCAGGTGGGAAAGAATTTTCATTGATGAAGTTGTGGGGCTTTGTCTCCTAGCGTGAGATGTTCACGTCAGGACCGTTGTGCCAGAGTCTGTGCAGGTGAAAATGAAAGGACGTTCTCTGTGGCTTCGTGGCCACGTGGTGACGGGTTTACAGGTCAGGTCTGTTGCCAGTTAAACGTGTGGGTAACGCAGGAAGTCTAGCGGTGGCTCCACGAGCGGGAGACCGATTCTGTTCTTGGAGCAAGCAGGCGGGTAGGAAGGGAGCGCGTCATCACGCGTGAGTTCGTGATTGAAACAGTGTGAGGGAGCCTCGCTCACCGCCTTCCGCTTCTCCAGCCGCCGCTCAGAACCACCGTTGCTCCATTGCACCGAGGTCAGTATTAGAGTCTCATCCAGAGAAAATCGCTTCAAGTTTTTAAAATGACATCTTGAAAAATATCCCCGCGGAACGCAAATGGAGATGCATAAATACAGACAAATACCATGTTTTTCTTTGCTGGTAATTAAAGGAGGCACCTAGAAAGGCGTTGTCATACTTGAGGTCGTTGGGAGACTCTGTCTGCTGCAGTTGGTAGACAGCACACGGGGAGCGAGCCCCTCCGAGCACCCTCGTTCAGGCGGCATTGTAGGAGAAAGGCTGAGGCTTCCCGTGTGCGAGCATGTCATTGAAACAGAAGCCTTTTAAGACATGTGGGTGTTTAAAGCATATGCATCCATTTTTGTAGGGAAAAAACCCATAAAATAAATTGCCCATCATGTTGTCCTGCACTAGAACCCGGAGACTTTAATTCATGCGGCCAGTGAGCCAGCATCACCACCGTGAACCTTTTGCTGTGTTTGCACCTGAACTACGGAGGCTGTGCTCAGGACACATCAGGCTGCGCAGGACTGTTTGCCTTCGCGTTCAGCAGCCCCCGGTGCCTTGTTTGTTGAATTATTGGTTTTATTTTTATAGTTTTCCTGCTTCCGAGTTCACTCTCCTTCCAGCAGCTGCTGTGTTTTTGCAGCTGAGCAAAGCCGTGAGCCCGTGTGACAGACCAACATTTTTTCTTTCACTGTGGCCTGAATTTCATAAGCGGAGTGTCATGATTTACGGGGCAACCTCACCCCACGCTTCTCAAGAAGCCTCATGGATAAGAAGCTCCTTCCTTGATACACTCCAAGGGAGATGGCAGGCACCACGTAGGACCGCAGAGAGCCCCACAGAAGAGTCCTGTGCGCAGCACAGAAAAGGCATGGGGTCTCTGTTCTTCAGCCTGTGAGCACAAGACGAAAGATATCTCTGAGCCTGAAGCGGGGGGTCATAGGAACAGGGCGAGGCTTTGCCAGGAAACAGCCTGCGTAGACCCGTGTCCAATCCAAGGCTTCCGTGTCATTTCACTTCATGTAATAGTTAGAAGTCCTACTACCTGGGAAACTAAATGTCACCTGAACTCACAGGAAGTCTGGAGGAGGCACACGGGACGACATAGAGCCTCACAAAGTATGAACGACTCAGGCTTCTGCCCACCGTGTCCCCTGTGCTCAGGTGGCTCCCGGAGCCCCAGCCGTCACGTGAACTGGGGTGTCACCTCCTCACCCTCCAGAGCTAAAGCATTGTTCCTGCTCATTGGTCAGAACGCAGCCACGCAGCCACGTCCATTTGCAAGGGAAGCAGGAGATGCAGTGTCTTCGGTCAGAGCGTTTATGGGCATATAGACATTCTGTTACTAAAACTGGGGGGAAAACTAAATGTCAGATTAAGGATTATGCCTTAGAATTTGAGGCCTTGAATACCTTCCCAGCAGTCTTGGCTCGTCTTCAAATTTCCCGGGTTAAATGTGAGTTTAGAAAAGGACACTTTGAAAGAAATAAGGGAATTTCTAATATTTTAAAATGCTGTTTTGGGGTGCCTGGGTACTTCAGTCAATTAAGTGTCTGACTCCTAATTTTGGCTCAGGTCGTGGTCTCGTGGTTCAGGAGTTCGAGCCCTTGTCAGACTCTGTGCTGACAGTGTGGGGCCCGCTGAGGATTCTCTCTGCTCCTCCCCCGCTTCCAGCACAGACTCTTTCTCTCTCTCTTAAACTTTGAGAAATAAATAATAAAATTATGTTTCCTCCCTCTCTCAAAATAAATAAACTTTAAGAAATAATAAAAGTCTATTTCATGCAGAAAAAAATAAATTAGAAGCACATGAGTGGACAGTGTCAGAACAGAATTTCAAAGAATGAAAATTTATGCTTAAGGCAAAATGTAGGTTTAGGAAAAAAACACTGTCTTTGAGAATTATTTGGAAGTTTAAGAGTAGGTTGAGGAAACATTTGCAATTATGGGAAATCACCTAAAGGTTTTCAAGATTTACATGCAGTTTGGGAAATGACGCTTCTTGATTGACTGGAGAGAAGGGAATGTGGAGAAAACATCCTGTATTTCGTAAACGAGTTAGCTCGAGGCAGCCGTCGAGAAGCCGTGACCTCGTAACTGTCCTCTCTCCCTGCTCATCCCCTTCGCCCTCTCCCCGCCTTCTCCAGGCTGTGTGACATCCGTAAGAGAACGGCTTCTCAGCGGTCCAGGTCCTTGTGAAGGCTGGTGGTTTGTCTTCCGAAGCGGCGGGTTCTGTTTTATCTCGCTTCCTGCACGAAGCCAGCAGTCCGAATGTCAGACGGGCCCTCTTGCCTCAAACTCCCAGGCTTCCTGTCCTCCCTGGACGCGGAGGTGCCGCCATCAGTAACGTTTCCAAAGGACGCCGACGGCCTAGCCTGTCAGTTATCACGAAAGTGTCAGCCGAGGGCAGTAGAATCCTCGGAAACCAAATTCAAGTTCACCAACAGGATGGACGGAAGTAGCCGACGTAGTCTGAGAGAGCACAGAATTTTAATTTTCTTCTTCAACGCGTGGACCCACGTTTATTTTTAACTTTTGTAAATATACTCAATTTAAAAAACTGCCATAGAGTTTATACGTAGCGCGTGCATAATGAAGAAAGTTTGTGATTTAATATCTGAATATCTTCTCACATGACAAGAACTTCGGACGTAGGTAGCCCAGGACTGCTGTGTGGACCGACGACCTGAGGCCTTCGATCCGAGAATTTTCCTGCTCTGAATTGGGAATGTTTGCATGGTGGCTCCCGGAGCTGCAAATCTAGGGCTGCGGTGTCAGGGGCAAGCCGCGGAAAGATTGAGGACCAGAAGCACTCACCCAGGAATGTGCGTCCCTACCCCCGCCCCCCTCCTCCGGCCCCCAGCTACCTCTGATTGCAGGGGAATCTGGACTCACGAACACTTTCACTGTGCACCCTGTCGTCCTCAGCATTATGGTTCTGGTTCAGGCAGACGGAGAAGGCGACGGTGGTGGGCAGGCAGGCGGTTCGGTGGGGAGTGCCGTAGGGCTGCAGTTAGGAGAGCATTCCTAGTCTAACACACTGCCCCGCCGTGATAGAACTGGAGAGGGGCCGTGAAACACTTACATAACTTCGGAGGCAGAGCTTCTTCGAGGCGGGTGTTAAGGGGACAGACATGTTAGGCAGAAAACCGCTGTATAGCAAAGATCAGCGTTAATGACAAAGGATAACTTTTATGCAGGTTAAGAAACCTCCCTATCATGCGCCGAGGGATGCATGTTATGACAGAGAGAAAACCGTCACCGGCCTGGAATGTACATCAGGGGGTTGCGCGGACATTATCGAAAGACTCGGAAGGCTGGCGGGGGTACGGGAGTGATGTAGGAAGACAGATGGCACGTGGTTGTTTAGAGCTTCGTGTGGGCGGGTGGGGTGCACGACGGCGTGTGTGCCAAGGAGAGAAGGAATGGCTGGTTAGATAGATAGCGGAAGGAGTGAATCCAAAGGATACTCCAAAGAATCCTGCATATTGCCTTCGATTAATAGGTATGCAACGAACTTGTACTCACACGTTAAAAGAGAGAGAACCGTCAATGACAGCCACGCATTCTAAGTTTTCCGGCAACGTGGGAGAATCGCGGCATGACCGGACAGAGAGTTGGGAAGAAGATACACGTTCCGGGGAGAAGGCACGGTTCCGTGTGCTGAAGGTCGTCGGCGTAGTCAAGGGGATAAAGGCGTCATCACGCAGGCTGCAGGGGCCGAGACGTCCGAGCAAGCCCTGGGTGGGGGGTGCGGCTGCAGGTGCACGGGTGGGGCGTGAGGTCAGGGAGGCGGGAGGGGCAGACGAGGGCGGACCGACCCTCCAAAGGCATCGACGTGGAGACCTGCAGAGAAGACCTTGGAACCCTCAGCATTGAGGAGTGGATTGCCGACAGGAACGACAGTTTGGGGGTCACACGGGGTCAGCAGGGGCGTGAGCTGCGTCCGCAGGCCAGGAGAGGGAGCGACACTGCGGGACCGGGCGCCAGGAGAGCTCGGCGTGGACGAGCAGGTTCGGCGGCATGGGCAGTGACAGGCCACTGGATTCCAGCGACGGAGGCCTCCTGACTCCAGGAAGGCGGTGTCCGTAGACGAGAGAGAGATCCCGCCGCAGGCGTTCGGAGCGGAGGGTGTGCGAAGAGCACCGGCCCAGAACAGAAACACTCAAACAGGGCGCCACAGCCCTAGGAAGCCGTGAGGCGTCATCCTGTTGGGAGCGGCTTGGGCTCGCGGGCTGAGAGCCTCCCTGCGTGGACAAGGTCGAAGCAAAGCTCCCGCCGGCCAAGGTGGCGCCCATCTTCCCTCCTCCTAAATAATCTTTCAGGCCTGGGTTTCTTGAGCTGCTCTCAGTGGCCCCAAGGAATGTAATGTTGTTTTGTTTTATGGCGTTTAGATGAAAGGGAAGGACCTGGAGCAGATGCTGTGAGGGGTCACATCTGAATGAGAGCAGCCTCCCCAGAAGTCACCTTAGACTTGCATCTGGGGGATGGGTTGCACAGACTGATAGCAGTTATGGGCTGGCTGGATGTCGGCGTGACTTGTGTAGACGTTAGGCCCTATTATGTGGATTCACTCAAACGTTAGGCCCCTATTATGTGGATTCACTCTTTCACAAGCAAAGGAACTTAGACAAGCCTTAGAAATTACCTGGAGAGTTAAACTCCCCTCATGTAGTTTAGGAAGCTAGACGGATGACTCTTAACCTTTCTACAGACGATTAACACAGGTATTAAGATGATAATGGATGCGCCCTCTGTTGACTGAGACTTTTGTAACCACGCTCACAACCCCACTTGCTTTGTAAACATCCTGTTCTCTACCCCCTCCCCCCAAACTTACCTGCTCCTACTTCAAAGACGGCTTTCGTTCATTAACTCGGAGCAGAATCACAAAATAGCTAAGATAAGACTAGTTTCCTTTATGGTCTAAAAAGAATGATGTAAAAAGATGGAGGAAACCGCTGCTTTGCTGATAAAAACACACTATTGTTCAAACTGTGCGTCCTGATGGGATGTCCCTCACTGCTCTAAAGTCACTTGCTCCATTTAAATGAAGACGCCGAGACCAGCAGAGCAGAGATGCCAGAACAGCCAGAGACGCCCCGCTCGCTGCTCAGACTGCATCTCGTGGCTCCCTCGTTCCTTTCGCCGGCCGGCCGTCCATCCTTCGGGAATTCCTGGGTTCAGCCGGAGCAGGACTCCGGCACATTCCGTTGTGGTTTGCGCCTCCCTTAAAGTGGGGGTGATGGGAGCATGCAGGGGGACACTCAAGAAGGTCTGTACCAGAACCCGAGTAGACTTCTACACACACAGAGCTCCTCTGTGTTTCCAGCAGCCGGACGGAGGGCGACACGTCCTCACCTCGCCCCGGTTCTGTGCAATGTCCTGTGCTTCCTGCGTTGTTTCTAAAAAAAAAGCTGAAATTTGTTCCCAACGGCAGAGCGGTCATTTTCGCAGAAATACATTTTCGGAAAAGGACCCTCCTCCTGGGAACTTTGACGGTTTTCCCTGTGCACAGAACCTTGTCCTGAACCGTAATTCCCGCGTGAGCTGGAGAAGTGGCATCATTGAAACGTGTGGGATCGACGATGTTGCTTACAGTGGGCGCGGCTCGGCACGAGCACGCACGGTCCCGCGTCTTCCCCCGGCGGCATGCGTGACGATTGCGGTGCATTGCGTTCCGCTGTGGACCAGTGCAGTTCTGAGTAGGTGCTGCGTGATGCCGCGGAGTTGGTTCCGGACTGGGCAGGACTGGAGCGTGTTCTGGGGCATAATCCTGTCGACGAGGGTGTATTTGTCTGACCTGCTCTTCTGCACGGACAGCAAAGCAAGTCCATACTTCATCCTTTTCAGACACTTTGTGGAGGGAAGATGGGCCCAAAGATTGGCCAAGCTCGCCCTTTTCCGACGTTTTTAGCTCTTAAATATATATCTCATGCTCCAACAACACCGGCTGAGTGCAGAAGAATGATCGAATCATGTGCTTGCTTCATTCAATAAATTAATAATTCATTCACTTTTTGGCTTGTTTTTGCTGCCAAGGCGACCTTCACGCCGACTTTGCAAATAGCATATGTATTTTACACATCGGGAGCACATAAATTCTGCTGCCAACTTGCTTCAAGCCTAGGTGGGAATATGAGATATTCACAAGTCTAGACTAAAAATTTTCTCAAAACATAAACTTACCCGAATTGGAAACAGATAGAAGCCGCAGAGTCTCCAGAATGGGCCAGAAGAGGAATCAGGCGTGTGAAGACACATGCTTTCGTTTCTGCTTTACTGGAAAAGGAATATAAAATGCAGGATTTTGTTTATCTGGGCTGTACAGGCTTCTCATCCTTAAAAAACGTAATAATAGCCTTGAGAAGACGCAGCACACAATCCCCTCCGGGGCTCAGATAATGTCATTACATGTGTTCGATGAATGCCATCGAGCTTTCTCAAGAGAGGCGAGTGAGCGGGGCCTGCTCTCCGTCGAGCGAACTAATGCGCGTAGCCCGCTTAGGCCCCATCTCGGTTACCTGTCCCCACCGGCGCACAGCTGACTGCGCCTTCCCGACTCAAAATCACTGCCCCTGTCCCAGCAGGCCGCATGAGCTGCTGGAATTGGTTCTGTGGGGTTCTTAAATGGCTTTGATTTGGAAACAAATGGAAACCTTAAAATTAGGGGCACCGGGTGGCTCAGTCTGTTAAGCGTCCGACTTCAGCTCCGGTCATGATCTCACAGTTTGTGAGTTCGAGACCCGCGTGGGGCTCTGTGCTGACGGCTCGGAGCCTGGAGCCTGCTTCGGATTCTGTGTCTCTCTCTCACATCCCTTTCCCGACTCCTGCTCTTTCTCTCTCTCTCTCAAAATAAACAGACATGGAAAAAAATTAAAAAGTTTTAAATTACATAGATATCTAAATTTTCATTCATCCACAATTGATATTCATTGACTATCACTTCTGTTCCCTCACAATTGTGGTCTTGATTGTATGAACTTATAAGAGGGAGTCGCCTGCCCACAGGGCAAGTTTCCGTAAGTCCCGAAAACAGGAGAGCGCACGGCGAGCTCCCTGGCGGACGCGGAGAGAAAACTGCCCTCTTCCCGCGTCCCGAGACGGGGCTCCAGAGAGAACAAACCCGGCAGGCAGCTTTCTGTCCGCGCCTGTGGCCGTTGTCACCCCGGCGGCGGCTGGCTGCCGGGCCCTCCCGCTGTGGGATTCCCCCTCCGGACCCTGGGAGTTAAACTCAGGACTGTAAAGTAGGTGTTAGGTGCGCACAGCGAGACGGACACAGTTTTCTAAGGGCACACGCATGCGTGTCTGCGCACGGCTCGGGCACGGCGAACGCGGCGCGAGTGCCTTGACTTTGTGTTTGCAGGACGGCGTCCGAGGCGGCCGTGACGGGCGGGTGTGAAGGACGGGACGATGAGCCGGGTAGGTGGCGGACGTGGGCCCCCGGGAGCCTGCCCTCCCCTTTTCCCCGACAGGTGTAAATTCGGTGGTCCCCAGATGGTGCGGAGCCCCACGGCGCCGTCAAAAAGCGCTTCAGAGCCCGCCTGGCGGTCCCGGAGGGGGGTTTTTCTGACGTGTCTCGGGCAGTCCCCTTTCTGTGCCAGCACGGGAATGTGCCGCGCCTGCCTTCCCCAAGTTTCAGGGCGTCCGCGGGACTTCTGTCCAGGCACGTGGTGCTCACAAGCACCTGGGAGTAAAGCCAGCGCCCTCTCTTCCGAGGTCGGCGGTCTGCGTGCGTGGCCCGGTCCAGCAGCCGTGGCTGCTGCTTCGTCCTCCGGACAGCCCTGCAGACGGGGAGGACAGGGGCGCCGTGAGCGTTCCCAGTGGGTTCGGCCTTCCGTGTCCGCTCCGGCGACCAGAGAAGGCCACCGCTTGGCCACAGGGGACGTCTCTTAGACACGGTGCCTCATTGTGGTCGTGGCTCTTCTTTTTTCCCGGAGCCGTAGGAGTCGGTGTTCTCCATGAAGGCGCACAGGTGGTCCCTCAGGGTCAGATGTCGGGGGCACACGTTCAGCTCATCTCTTCTGACGGGTACCTGTCCAACGTTTCTGCAGAAGGTCTGAGGGGAAAACTAACCCCCTGGCCCTTATTATATTGTTTCAGAAATGATACAATATCGAAACGATTTGTTTCCTTCTTTTTTTCTTTCCGTGGCAAAACACTGAGGTTCCAAAGCACGTGCATGTATATATTTTCTTCTTCTTTTTTTTTAATGTTTGTTTATTTATTTTTGACACAGAGAGAGGACGAGCAGGGGAGGGGCAGAGAGAGAATTCCAAGCGGGTTCTGCGCGGTCAGTGCAGAGCCTGACGGGCGGCTCAGCCCTACGCTCCGTGAGATCGTGACGTGGGCCGAAATCAAGAGTCGGATGCTTAAGCGACTGAGCCACGCAGCCACCCCAGACCTATATATTTTCTGAGAACATGTTTGCCTTCTTTCCTTAGTATTTGTTTGCTATTAAAAGCCCTACTAATATCCACATACTTCCTATTAAAGTTAGATGTTCTTCCTAAAACTAAAACGTTACCCTACGGCCAATTAAATTTTGGGTGAAGGTTCTTTTGGTGCTAGTCCGTGAAAGGTCCTTTCTCTTCTTGATGAATCTTGAACTTTGAGAGCATCAGACGTCAACTTTATAGGGAATGAAGTCTTGACAAAAAAAATTTGTTAAGTGTATATATTGGCAGCAATTTTAATAAAGGAGGAATCCGAAGCTCTATCGTAACTAAGCGTTTCCCGTAAGAACAGGGTAATTGTGACCCCACTCTTCAGGAAACAGAAGAAAAACAGGTATATAGTCAGGCAGCGTCCAGGGTTAGGGACATGGCTCATGTCCGTTCTACTGTGTGACTCCATTTTAACTTGTGTGCACGTCAGTCTCTTCGTTTGAACAACTGAAAAACAGATTATATGCAGAGCCTTTGAGATTGAGCAGTGTTTCATTAATGCTCACTTACCGTGTTTCTGTCTGTCGGCGTACGTATGTATGCATGCATCCATCTGTCTGTCCTGCGGCATTCCTGACGACGCAGTAGGTCGTCAGGACACAGCGTCAGTAACAGGCACAGGTGTGTACTGCTGTCACGTACACACTTATTTATGGACCGAGAGTTGTTTAATGAGCATTACCTTCCTTCAGAAGCTCGCAGCAGAGGTTAGCAAATTTTCCCCCCAGTGACCAAAGAAGTATAATAACGTTTCCCAAATCGGTGAATCCAGGATTCGTCCAGATTTCGTCACTGTTTTCCCTGGGCTTTCTTTACGTGGATGTGTTTTCTCGTTCACAGGCAGCCGAGTGCAGGCAGGCAGAGGAGTCATGTGAAAGATGGTATCACGCTGTTTTCAGAGGAAAACCCACACCCGAAACTCGGGCCGAAGCATGAATCACATCACTGCGGTTTCAGAAGTTTCCCCTCAGTAAAGGGAAGCTTTGTTTGTTTTGTGTCGGTGCCGCGTTTCAGATCGGTTGAGCTTTGAGCTGTGTTTCTCCTTGTGTGCCCGATACCCCTGCTGTTCGTAGGGGTATCTGAGCGACTCGCATCCCCTCCGTGTGTCTGTCTCTAGAGGGACCCAAGGTTTCTGCTGAATTCGTCTCTTCAAGGCTGGTTTGGGGAGGCTGGGGGAGCCTTTTCAGTCTTCATGGCCTCGCTCTGACTGAAGGCCTTCCAGAAAGCTTCTTTGTGACAGCCAAGGGGGAGTGTGCCTTTTATTCCTCGTCGGAGTCCAGGGCACATGTGGAAACGGGGGCAGGGATCCGAGGAGGCTCGTTACGACGGGCCCGGAAGGTGGAGGCCCCCTGCTTCCGCTTAACAAGCCGCTGCCTCGTCTCCAGCCGGGCTCGCCGGAGCCGGAGCCCTCATCAGAGCTGCCGGGTGCGGTGTTCCAGCGACAGCACCGTCCCCGGGTAGCCTGCATTCAAGCCGCTTTGACCCGTGAGGTCATCCTGCCTTCCTCAGGAGTCCGCAGGGCGCAGCGCGGGGGAAGGAGAGGGAACGTGGCTCGGCGTTGGCTTGGTGGAACGCGTCGTGTTCCGGAAGGTACCGCAGGAGTGGAAACATTAACCCGTGTCAGTGCGATGCTTTTCTCCGTTCCAGAAAACCGTCTGAGGAAATGGGGAGCCGCTGTTTGTACTTCGCGCCCCTCGACTGTGCCTGGGTTCGGCAGGCGACCGCCTCTGGGCCGCATCTGGCCCCCCGCCACCTGCTTCGTAAATAAAGTTTTCCCGGAAGACAGCCACTCGAGGCCGAGCAGTGTGTGGCTCCGTTGACAAACGGAGTTGTTTGACCTTCGTCGGCCCCCGGTGTAGCCGAGCGTGTTTGTCCTCTGGCTCCTTCGGAAACCTGTGCCTTACCCTCGGAAAGACTTCTTTCCGCTCAGGGTCCCCATGCCACCCACTCTTAAATGGCGGTTTCTTCTTGGCAGAGGCTGACCTGGCCTCTTTCCCAAAATAACTTTTACGAAGCGCGTGTGGCCCTAAACGGTGCTTGAAACGTGGCTGCCAAAACCAAAGACCCAAGGTTTCGATTTATTTAGTTTTAATGAATTGACGCTTGAATAGTGACACGTGGCGTGGCTGCCATGTCGGGTGCGGGCAGGGGCTCTGGGCCGGCGCCCCCAGCGCAGGAGCACGGAGTTCCCGCAGTGTCGGCTCGCAGCGCTGCTGCTGTCCGCGGCTGGCCACCGTGAGGCACAGTGCCCGCACAGCGTGCAGGAACATAGTGACCCCGCTTCTCTTCAGTGCGTCCGAGCGCTTAGGATTTCAGTTTCCCGTACAGTCTGCGTCGATGTTGGCAAGGAATGTGTATAACACGCATTTTCAAATGTGGGGGCATAATGTAGTTAACCTGCCCGGTTTGTTTCTAGTGTCAATTATGTGTGCCTTATGGGTTTTAAATTTTTTTAATTATTTTGCGGGAGAGAACGAGCAGGGGAAGGACAGAGACAGAGGGGGAGAGAGAATCCCGAGCACCCCTCCGTTGGGTCAGCACAGAGCCCGGTGCGGGGCCGGGTCCCCTAAACCGGGAGGTCGCGACCTGAGCTGAAATCAGGAGTCGGACGCTTAACCGACGGAGCCACCCATGTGCCCCAAAAGCGAGTTTTCTTAACCCTTAATTCTGGGCAGTTACACTTCTTTAACAACCTGGAGCTTAGACAGTTATGACCTAACTATCTCTTTGTTTGCACACTTCAAGCCGGCATATGGAGGTAGGATGAAATTTTTACAAACTGACCTATGTGTCTGGGAAGATTTTCTTTTTCCCAGTGAAGCACTAAGTTCACATTACAAAATTAATGTGTCTGGCCTTTGGAAATTGCTAGAATTAAAACGTAACACGAGAATCGACAAATGTCAGTTTCCATCTCTTTTTGTATTTGTGGTGAAAGCTAATTTAGAGAGCGTAGACTGACTGACGGTGGTGTGTGAGTGTGTGTGTGTGTCTGTGTGTGTGTGTGTGTCTGTGTGTGTCTGTGTGTCTGTGTGTCTGTGTGTGTGTGTGTGTGTGTCTGTGTGTGTCTGTGAGTGTGTGTGTGTGTGTGGTCTGTGTGTCTGTGTGTCTGTGTGTCCATGTCCTCTTTCTCGGCTTGTCCTGAACCAGCGCTGACCAGCGGGGCTGATACAATACGCAAGGGGGGTAATCCTTTGGATACTTGGCTTCGCCGTCCCCAGGTGCGACCCTGAGACTCAGTACTTTTAACACGTTCCCCACATACTTCTCATCATCAGACAAGTCCTGAAAACACTAATTTAGGGAATTCATTCCCCGTTAACCACTCAATTCACAAAGTCATCTAAGTGCTTGTGGAGGTATATTTTTTTTCACATTAAGCACCGAAGTTGAGGTACAAGATGAATCTATTTGGCCTTTGAAAACTTGGAAACTCTCCTAGAATATGAATTCATAAACAACGCTCTTTCCATTGGTATGCATATGTCGAAACTTGCGGAGTTTTTTTGTTGGTTCTCAGTTACTCTTTTAAGCTTTGCCCAAGTAGCACAAGAAAAGCACCTTCCTAATTAGCATTTTGTTATCGTTACGAAGCAAGTGCGACTTATTGGCTTAAAAATCTCCGTGTCCTTGCTGCGTTGAGGCAGAGACATTCGGGCGCACAGTGAGGAGGAAGTAACCGCTCAGGTCCAGGGCCGAATGTTCTTTGGCTCCTTGTCACCCGAAGTCCCTGGCTGGTGGTGACCAGGGGCTACCTGTGTCAGCTCTGGGGGTCTCATTTCCCTCTTGTGTGAGGTAAAAGAAATAATTCCTCCGACGAGACTGGAACGATACTGAAGTAAGATAATTTACATAACTGGTTCCGTGCCGTTTAGCGTTCGAGAAATGATACTGTCTCTTATCGTTACCAAGGTGAGCCTTGGTGTAATTTGTGTGTGGGTGACGTCACTGTTATCCTTAGAACTTGTGTCAGTTGTCTCTGAGGATGACGGAACGGGGAGTCGTATATAAAAACACACGCGGCTCGACAATGTTTCAGCTGAAACTTTCGCACAAAATCCTGGAGTTGACAGACAAATTTATGACATTGGGACCCTTTAAATATCTTATTTCTCTCCAGTAGAAACATTTTGTTTTCACCAAGTTTTGATATGTGTCAGTTCTTAACAGTCATTGAATAATTTAGTAAATGTTGTTTATCTCTTTTACTAACTTTTGGTTTAAAAGATACAGGAAAGATGGGGCACCTGGGTGGGTCAGTCGATGAAGCATCCGACTTCAGCTCAGGTCACAATCTCACGGTTAGACTGTTCGAGCCCCACGCTGCGCTCTGTGCTGACGGCTCAGAGCCTGGAGCTGCTTCGGATTCCGTGTCTCCCTCTCTCTCTGCTCCCCGCCACGTTCTCTTACTCTCTCTCTCTCTCAAAAACAAACATTAAAAAAAAAATGAAAAGATAGATAAAGGTAATGACATAATAACATAGAAAATGAAGAGGTATATTTATAAAGTGGTTACGTATGATAAGATTGTACCTAAAATAAGATGACAAAATACTACAATCCTGATTTTGTGTGGACCAGATAATATGGCAACAAGATGAACTGATTTTTAAAATGGCAAAGGTAAAAATAAATAAATACAGCAGATAAAATGTCAGACATAAATAAACATCAAAAAATAGTTTATATACACGTGTAAGAGCCAAATACACACATAGGATTACATTTTGACAAAAACTGGAATATTTATGTGAACTCGAAAAAATCTGTACGGCAGTTCATTGCCTAGTTTTTCATCTCTAGGTAGGGAAAACGCAAACATCTATTAGTAGCTAATAGTAGATGTTGAATAGTTCTGTAATATACGATACAATAAACATACCGTTTAAAAGTAATTCGCTCTCCGTGTGAGAAAAGGCCATTCGCAAGCATGAGAAAAGCCCAGCTGGAGGAGAGGAGAAGGCCCGTCGCGCTCGCGTCACGAAGGCGCACAGACACGCGCATTGTCGCGACACGCTGATCCGGGAGGACTCCGTGTGAAGGGCGAGTCTGGCTCGGTGGCGGATCCTTGGCGGTACCGCACGGACGGAAAGAGCGGACAGGACGGGGGTGTTGTCGTGACTGACTTCATCCTTCCGCGAAACGTTTCATGCTCTTTCCAAGTGTCGGAGTCAAAGCAGAAGTGGCCCTATTGTTACTTCCGGGCGGCCTGTACACAGACATTGGTTTAAACATGGTTTATGCCCTGTTTTCTCTTATTAGAAATAATAAAGCAAGCCTGCAGTAAATTAAAAATAGATTCCCAGAAGGAGATGTTATTATTTAGGGGACAGCAGCAGTGTATTCCAGCTGGAAATGTTCCCACTGGTTTGGAAAATTGACTTTCTTTTCTGAACAATCTAGAGAAAATAACCTATCTTTTCATTCCCAGGCCACGTAAATATCATCCGATGACAGCTAATTAAATCCCGCAGGTGATTTTTTTTTTTCTTAAGGAATCGAACCATCAGAAATTTCATAGCGTCTCGACGACAGCGTGAGACACTGAGATTCCTTCGTGACGCCAGGGTCTTCCAGCAGCTGCCACGGGTGTCGCCGTCGGCTTGATGTGCTTCCTACGCTGCAGCCTCCGTGGGCCGGGGGCAGTCCGGGAGTAGTGGCGCGTCGGGGGGTAAAACCTGCCATCGCTGCTCCGAGTGTTCACTGGAGATTTCCGTGGAGCGTTACTCCAGTGCAAAATCTCCCGTCCTCTCGGTTAATGACAGCAGTAAGCCTTGAATACGAGGAAAGGAAGAGCAGAACTTTAACAGAGTTAATATCATGGAAAATTTAAGCCGAGAAAACATAAGACAGCCGCACTGTTTCTTGGATAATTCTTTGGTTTCTGGAATCTTTTTTTTAATTAGGTAGAATGCTCACCGTCAGTACATAGAGTACAAAATAAACTACACTTCTGGGGTCTCTTATACGTCTTTTTTTTTTTTCTTTTTCTTTATGTTTTTATTTTAATTCCAGATAGTTCACATACAGTGTTATAGTAGTTTCTTGTTGTGCAATATAGTGGTTTCGTACTTCATACATCGCCTGGTCCTCATCACAAGTGCACTCCTTAATCCCCATCTCCTATGTAACCCGTCCCCCCGCCACCTCCTGTTGGGTGACCATCAGTTCTCTGTACTCGAGAGTCTGTTTCTTGGGTTGTCTTTCTCTGTCTCTTGTCTCTTTCCTCGTTTGTTTCTTAAATTCCACATATGGCTGAGATCGTATGGCGTTTGTCTTTCTCTGACTGACTTATTTTGCTTAACATCATACTCTCTGTCTCTAGGTCCTTCCATGTCATTGCAAATGGCAAGATTTCATTCTTATGTTTATGACCGAGTAATATTCCGTTGTATATATATATATATACCACATCTTCTTTGTCCGTTCATCGGTCAGTGGAGACTCTTGCGGTTCTCATAATTTGGCTGTCATGAAATAGTGCTGCTGCAAACATGGGGTGCATGTATCCCTTTGAACTAGTGTTTTCGTATTCTTTTGGGTAAATTCCAGTGGTGTGATTGTGGGATCCTAGGGTAGTTCTGTTTTTAACTTTGTGAGGAACCTCCAGACTCTTTTCCACGGTGGCTGCGCCTGTTTGCATTCCCACCAACAGTGCGAGAATGTTCCTTTTTCTCCACATCCTCACCAACATTCGTTGTTTCTTGTGTTTTTATTTTAGCCCTTCTGACAGGGGTGAAATGATACTTTGTCGTGGTTTGGGTTTGCATCGCCCTGATGTGGGTGATGATGAAGGTCTTTTCACGTGTCTGTGGACATCCAGAGGTCTTTGCAGAAATGCTGTTCGTGTGTTCTGCCCATTTTTAATTGGATTATTTATTTTTTGGATGTTGAGTTTTGTGAGTTTTTTATATATTTTGGATACTGCCCCTTTATCAGATCTGTCATTAGCAAAAACCTTTTTCCATTCCATCGTTTGCCTTTTAGTTTCATTGGTTCTTTCTTTTGCCGTGCAGAAGTTCTGTTTTGATGAGGTCCCAATAATTTATTTTTGCTTTTGTTTCCCCTGAGGCAAAACATGTTACTGCCTCTGTTCTCCCCTAGGATTTTTATAATTTCATATTTCACGTTTAGATCTTTCATCTATTTTAAATGTATTTTTGTATATGGAGTAAGAAAGCGGTCCCGTTTGGTTCTTCTGCATGCAGCTGTCCAGTTTTCCCAGCACCTTTTGTTGAAGGGAGTGTCATTTTCCCGTTGGATATTCTTTCCTGCTATGTTGAAGTTTGACGCACCGTATAGTTGTGGGTTCATTTCTGGGTTTTCTGTTCTGTTCTATTGATCTGTGTGTCTTTTTTTGTGCCAGTACCATACTGTTTTGATGCCTCCAGCTTCGTAATTCTCTTTCAAGGTTGCTTTGGCTATTTGAAGTCTTTGGTGATTCTATACAAATTTTGGAATTGTTTGTTCGAGTTCTGTGAAAAAATGCCATTGGTGTTTTGATGGGGATTGCATTAAATGTGTAGATTGCTGTGGATAATAGCGACATTTTAACATTTCTTGTTCTTAATCCATGAGCATGGAATGTCTATTTTTTGTGTTTTCAGTTTCTTTCATCAGTGTTTCATAGTTTTTAGCATATTGAGCTTTCAGCCGTTTGGTGAGGTTTATTCCTAGGTATCTTATTATTTTGGGTGAAAGTATAAATGGGATTATTTTCTTAATTTCTCTTTCTGCTGCTTCATTATTGGTGTATGGAAATGACTTTTACTTTTTTTCAAAGTAGTTGACATTGAAAGTGTAATTTATTTCATTTCTTGGATTCTTGCTTCTGAATCTCGTCCTGCCCGAATGGTTTAGCCAGATGTCTCCCTACTCAAATTACAGTTACAGCAGTTAACTTTAACCCCAGTTACGGTAGACTGCTCACCCCCAGCATGACTGTGAACCAAGCATACCTGACACTTGGTCGCTCGTGGCTGCTCGTAGGTGCACCTGCATGTTTGTTAGCACCTGCTCCACTCCTAGCTGCGTGAGGGCAGGAGTCGTGTTGTGTCACTTATTCTCGGCCACTGCTTAGGACAGTAGCTAACCCATGGTAGATCGTCACTGAGCAAATTATTGTGTTATTATAGCCCACATTGTGTAAATTATTATCATTGTGAAATTATTGAGCAACACATGAGTGTTTCATAAAGAGCTTGGAAGTAGAAATGGTAACCAGCAGTCATGCCAAACAGGATACGTGGCACATGAAGTCATGCCTGAATTTGGGTATAGGAGACACAGAGGGCTGGTAAAAAGCATGTTTTAAAATTTTTATTGCAAAAATTGTAAACAAACGCAAAAGTTAGGAAGGCAGTATAGCAGTACAGTAAACTTTGCATCACTCAGGTTCGAGGCATATGCACTCATGGCCAGTTTTGTTCCATCTATACCTCCTGTCCGTCCATTTCGGTTTATTTTAAAGCCAAGTCCACCATGCGCACGTTCCAGTGTTTACCTGTAGAATGTCAGAATCCTTTGTTCAGAGTCAGGTGAAAGTGTGACCTCAGAGAGTAGGCTTGAGCCTTTGACCCTGTTTTGTCAGGGACAGAGGTTGACACGATCAACCGACGACAGATACGGCCCCGAGAGAGTGTTCCTTGAATGAGAAAATCAGTCAGATGAAGGCAGTGCATGGCCTTGACGGGAGGGACAGAGCACACTCGTACCTACGGTGCTTTCCCTTTGGGAGCTCATTCCCCGGGAGACGCCTTCCTTCCACGACGGCGGTCTCCGCTTACTGCCATAGCGAAGTGTGTATTTTCCACACACCGCAATTCTGTTAGACCAAACCTCATTTTGTCATTGTCTGTTTGTGACAAGCAGACGTCTCGTGTCGATCAGAATAGGGTGAGATATAAGGTGGCCAATAACCCTGTTTTTTCCGGGACAAGTTCAGGTTTTGCCCTTTGTCTGAAAATAATGCCTGAGGACAAACCCTTTCGGTTGAGACCACGTCCAGACCTGAATCACCCAGCATATGGTCTCCCTGAACACCACGGTCTTCAACTAGGTTGAAAGCTGGCAGTGATCGAGGGCCATTTTCCCAGACGGAAATGCATAGGCTAGCCACCATGAGGAGGCAGGGTTTGCAGGGAAGCCAGTGGTCGAAATCAACTGTTTGAAGACGCAGGTGAGTGAATACAGGAGCCCAGCGGTACTGCTGACGGTTTCGGGTCCTCCGACTCGACCGACGAAGACAAGTCGTCTCTCTCCTTCCGTGTGTGCCTCCTGCTTAGGGAGGCGGAAGTACGCTGTCACTACAGCCTGGGGCCTGTGAACGAGTCTCCCCCCGGGCCAAGACCGCTCATTTCAACCTAGAGATGGCTCGGTCTTTCTGGAATTCTTCCAGTTCTAACATGTTGGTGTTCAAGCGAGCAGGACTTACCTTTCAAAGGCCGCTGTAATCTCCTTGAGAGCAGAGAGCTTTAGTACCAGGTGGTGGTTTCACGAGCGTCGCGTAGATAGGTCTGCACCCACACGGTCATCAGACCGTCCACACGAGGTCCTCACGGTTCTCCCCTCATCAGTCACACACTAATGGAGGTATTTTAGAACAGCAGCAAGAGAGGAAAGTAACAGTAAAAGAAGGCACGAGGACGGGGTTTCAGGATGGAGAATTTCAGCC